>JAQZBX010015163.1:0-37827 GCA_029593785.1 Cabassous unicinctus
GTAATTATATTTTGTAAAAACAGTCTTATGTAAAATAAATATGGGGAATAACACCCATATTCATATTTTACATGAGGTTTTGCTATCTTATACAGTTTCATATTATGGTTTGTAGCTTTTCTTCTTGTAATATACATGACCTTAGACTTTCCTTTTCAACTGTCATATCCATACAATAGCACTGCTAGTTACAAACAGCATGATATCCTTTCACCATTTCTATTCATTCCCAAAGATTTACAAACAACCTTTTTACCAATTTTGTACAGATTAACCCTCAGCTTTCCAAGCTCTACCTTCCTTCTATTTTCTGGTGACCAATATTCTAATTATTAATTCCATGGGTTTGCATAGTATGTTTACTTCATAATAGCACAATCATACAGTATTTGTCTTTTTGTGTCTGGTTTGCTTCACTCAACATAATGTCCTTCAGGTTCATCCGTGCTGTCATATGCTTCACGACTTCATTTCTTCTTACCGCTGCATAATATTCCATCATGTGTACACACCACAATTTGTTTTTTCATTCATCAGTGGATGGACAACTGAGTTGTTTCCAACTTTTGGCAATCATGAACAATGCCGCTGTGAACATTGGTGTGCAGATGTCTGTTTGTATCACTGTCTCAGTTCTTCTGAGTATGTACCTAGTAATGGTATTGCTGGGTCACATGGACTATCTATGTTCAGCTTCCTTAGGAACTGCGAAACAGTCCACCACAGTGGCTGTACCATTCTATATTCCCACCAAAGATGAATAAGTGTTCCTATCTCTCCACATCCTTTCCAACTTTTACAGTTTTCCAACTTTTTAATAGTAGCCAGTCTAATAAGTATGAAATAATATCTCATTGTAGTGTTGCATTTCCCTAATAGCTAGTGACATTGAACATTTTTTCATGTGTTTCTTCACCATTTGTATTTCTTCTTTGGACGATTGTCTTTTGAAGTCTTTTGCCCATTTTTTAATTGGGTAGTTTGTCTTTTTATTGTTGCATTGTATGATCTCTTTGTATATCATATATATTAATCCCTTATTGGATATGTGACTGCCAATTATTTTTTCCCACGGAGTTGGCTGCCTTTTCACCTTTCTGACAAAGTCCTTTGAGGTGCAAAAGTGTTGAATTTTGAGAAAATTCCATTTATCTATTTTTTCTTTTCTTGCTCATGCTTTGAGTGTAAGGTTTAAGAAACTACTGCCTACCATAAAATCTTGGAGATGGTTTCCTACATTTTCTTCTAGGAGTTTTATGGTTGTCACATTTATATTTAGGTCCTTATCCATTTTGAGATAATTTTTGTGTAAGGTGTGACATAGGCCTCTTCTTTCTTTCTTTGGATATAGGTATTCAGTTCTCCCAGCACCATTTGTGAAATAGACTTTTCTGGCCCACCTGGGAGGGCTTGACCACCTTGAAGGTCTATTTCTGAGTTCTCAATTTGGTTCCATTGGCCAATATGTCTGTCTTTATGCCAGTACCATGCTGTTTTTACCACTGTAGCTAGGTAATATGTTTTAAAGTCCAGAAGTTAGAGTCCTCCAACTTTGTTCTTCTTTTTTAAGAACTTCTTGTCTATTCAGGGACCCATATCCTTCAAAAAAAATTTTGGATAGTTGGTTTTTTTCTCTTCTTCAAAAAAGGCTGTTGGAATTTTTATTGGGATTGTGTTGAATCTGTAAATCAATTTCTGTAGAATTTATATCTTAATGATATTTAGTCTTCCAATTGGTGAACACGGAATGTCCTTCTAGTTATTTAAGTCTTCTTCAGTTATTTTTAGCAATGTTTTGTAATTTTCTGAATACAAGTCCCTGATGTCCTTGGTTAAGTTTATTCCTAAATATTTGATTCTTTTTATTGCTATCATAAATGGAATTTTTTTTTCTGATTTCCTCTTCAGATTGCACATCAGTAGTGTATAAAAACACTATTGATTTTTGCATATTAATCTGTATCCTGCCACTTTGCTGAACTCATCTATTAGTTCTAGTAGCTTTGTTGTGGATTTTTCAGGAGATTCTAGATATAGGATATTATCATCAGTGAATAGTGAAAGTTTTACTTCTTCCTTTCCTATTTGTGTGGCTTTTATTTCTTTATTTAACCTAATTGCTCTAGCTAGAACTTCTAGGACAATACTGAATAACAGTGGTGACAGTGGTCAGCCTTGTCTTGGTCTTGATCTCAGCAGAAAGTCTTCTAGTCTTTCACCATTGAATAATATGCTAGCTATAGGTTTTTCATATATGCACTTTACCATATTGAGAAAGCGTCCTTCTATTCCTATCTTTTGGATTGATTTTATCAAGAAAGAGTGCTGTAATTTATCAAATGCCTTTTCTGCATCAATAGAGAGGATCATATGATTTTTCTTTTTCAATTTATGAATGTGGTTTATTACATGAATTGATTTTCTCATGTTGAACCATCCTTGCATACCTGGGATAAAACCCACTTGATCATGGTGTATAGTTCTTTTAGTGTGATTTTGGATTCGGTTTGCAAGTATTTTATTGAGGATTTTTCATCTATATTCATTAGAGATTTTGGCCTGTAATTTTCTTTTTTTGTAATATCTTTATCTGGTTTGGGTATTAGGGTGATGTTGGCCTCATAGAATGAGTTTTGTAGCATTCTTGCCTGTTCAATTTTTTGGAAGAGCTTAAGAAAGATTGGTATTAGATCACCTTTGACTCATTGGTAAAATTCACCTGTGAAGCCATTTGGTCCTGGACTTTTCCTCTTTGGGAGGATTTTGATGACTGTTTCAATCTCTTCACTTGTGATTAGTTTGTTGAGATCGTCTATTTCTTCTAGTCTCAGTGCAGGTGGTTTGTGTGTTTCTAGGAATTTGTTCATCTCCTCTGCATTGTCTAGCTTTTTTGGCATACAGTTGTTCATAGTATCCTCTTGTGTTCTCTCTTATTTTGGTGGGGTCAGTGGTAATATTCCCCCTCCCATTTCTGATTTTATTTATTCATGTCTTTTCTCTTTTTTTCTTTATCATTCTAACTAAGGTTTTGTCAATTTTGTTGATCTTCTCAAGAACTAACTTTTGGTTTTGTCGATTCTCTTTATTGTTTTTTTGCTCCCAATTTATTTCTGCTCTGATCTTTACTATTTCTTCCCTTTGGCTTGGTTTGGGATTAGTTTGCTCTTCTTTTTCTAATTCCTCCAGGTGTGCAGTTAGATCTTCAATTTTAGCTCTTTTTCTTTTTTAATGTAAGTATTGAGGGCTCTGAATTTCCCTCCTAGCACTGCCTTTGCAGTGTCCCATGAGTTGATATATTGTGTTCTCATTTTCATTCATCTCATGATGTTTGCTCTATTCTCTTGTAATTTATTCTTTGAGCCACTGATTATTTAAGAGTGTGTTGTTTAGTCTGATATATTTAAGAATTTTCCCTCTTCCATTGATTATTGATTTCCAGCTTCATTCCATTTTGATCAAAGAAAGTGTTTTGTATAATTTCAATCTTTTAAAATTTATTGAGACTTGTCTTGTGACCCAGCATATGGTCTATCTTGAAGAAGGATCCATGAGCTCTTGAAAAGAAAGTATAACCTGCTCTTTTGGGGTGCGATGTTCTATAGATGTCTGTGAGGTCTAGTTCATTTATCATATTATTCAAGCTCTCTGTTTCTTTATTAATCCTCTGTCAAGATGTTCTATCCAATACTGAGAATGGTGTATTGAAATCTCCAACTATTATTGTAGATTCATCTATTTGTCCCTTCAGTTTTTGCCAATTTGTGACTCATGTATCTTGGGGCATTCACATTAGCTGCATAAATATTTAGTATATTTTGTCCAATATTAGTATCGCTACTCCATTCATTTTTGGTTACTATTTGCATGGAATATCTTTTTCCAAACTTTCACTTTTAACCTGCTTGTGTCCTTATGTGCTGGCGTTCAGGAACTGGGTTGGTGAAAACGGTGCCGTGGATGAGAAAGAAAGAGACAAAGAGAAGAAAAAACTGGGATCAGGGGACCCTCCATCCGATATGGAGAGAAAAGCCCAGCCACCTCACAAAGTGTGGCTTTTATTTCAGCTTTAGAACAAAGAAAATAGGTGTGAGCATGTACAAGGGTAATAGATACTTGACAGTTACATCTTACTGAAATTAACAAGTCTTAAAGGTCAATGGCTCAGTTCTTCCTTACATTTCTGCAATTCACAGGCATAATCTCAGGATGTTTCCCCACCCAGCTCCTATTAGCATGAGACTGGAGGGCTTGTTTATTACATTCCAAGGTGACCTGCTTTCTGTCAGTAGCCATGGCCTTTAATTGAAACTCCATCACTTATGTCCGAGGTGGGTCTCTTGTAGACAACATATAGATGGCTTATATATTTTTTATCAATTCTATCAGTCTACTTCTTTTGATTGGGGGGTTCAATCCTTTAACTTTCAATGCTATTACTGTAAAGGCATTACTTACATCATCCATATTGTCCTTCATCTCTCTGTTGTCCTATTATTCTATTGCATATCTTCTTATCCTTTAGCTTACCCTTCCTAAAAATCTTCATTTCTAAGCTCTTTTCCAAATCTCTTACCCGTGTTTTTTCCTTTCAGGCTGCAGCACCCTCTTTAGTATTTCTTGTAAATCTGGTCTTTTGGCAACATATTCTATGAGGTTTTCTTTTTGTCTGTGAAAACTTTAAAATCACCCTCATTTTTGAAAGACAGCTTTCCCAGATACAGAATTCTTGGCCTACCAGTTTTGCTCTTTTGGTACCTTAAATCCATCATACCGCTTTTTTCTCACCTCAATGGTTTTTGATGCGAGGACAGCACTTAATCTTATTGAGTTTCCCTTGTATGTGATGCTTTGTTTTTCTCTTGCTGCTTTCAGAATCCTCTCTTTTTCTCTGATATTTGTCATTCTGAATAGTAGTGTCTCTAGATAGGTCTATTTGAATTTATTCTATTTGGAGTGTGCAGTCCTTCTTGGATATTGATATTTATGTCATTCATAAGGGTTAGGAAGTTTTGGTCATTATTTCATCAAATATTCTTTCTGCCCCTTTTCCATTTCTTTTCTCCTTTTGGGACACCAATAATGTGAATGTTTGTGCATTTCACATTGTCATTTATTTTTCTGAGACTCTATTGCATTTTTTCCATTCTCTTCTCTTTCTGTTCTCCTGTCTTTTCTAGTTCTGAAGTTCTATCTTCAAAATCACTAATTCTGTCTTTGATCAATCCAAATCTGCTCTTATGTGCCTCTAATGTATTTTTAATCTCATCCACTGTGTCTTTTCTTACCATAAGGTCTGTTACTTTTCTTTGCAGGCTTTCACATTATTCTTTATGCCCTACTGTCTTCTTAATATCCCGTATTTCTTTAGTCATCTTTTCTTTCAATTCTTTGAAATAATTTAGGAGAGTTGTGTGATTATCACTGATTAATTGTCTTAAATCCCGTATCTCTTCAAGATATTTGGTTTGTTCTTTTGACTGGGCCATCTCTTCCTGTTTCCTAGTATGGTTTGTAATTTTTTGTTGATGTCTGGGCATCTGAATATGTTGATGAATTTATTCTGATGGCCAATTTCTCTTTCTTGCCTATTGTTTTCTTTCCCCACAGCTCTTCTTTGATATTTGGTTAAACTCATTCTAAGTCTTTAAAATTGCCTGACTTAAGTTTTCAAAATCAAGCCAAGGACTCACTAGTGGGGCACAGATTTTCTCCCAGGGTTTGGATACAGAGATCGAACAGTTTTTGTCCATGCAATTTCCAACAGGTCAGCAAATGGCACTTATCAGCGCACCTTTCCACAGTGGGACAAGTCTTGTATCTCTTGCAGTGCTCAATTCTCTCTGGGCTCAGCTGCTCTGCTATCCCCACAAGGTCAGCTATAAACTGCTAGGCTCTCTAGGCTTTGTCTCTCTCTCCCTTGGGCTTAATTCTTTTCAGGTTCAGCTTCTCTGCTCTCTTCACAAGGGCAGCTATAAACTTTCAGGTGAATGGCTCATCTCTCTTCCTGGGGCCTCTGCCATGACTAATGGAGCCTTCTCTCTTTCCTCATGTATCTCCTTCTCTGTGTATTTACTTCCCAGGGTTCCAGCATTGAAACCCCAGCATCAAAACTCAACTGTCTTCTCTGCTGTGTGGTTTTCTTTGTGAGTCCCTGCCCAACAAGAAGGTGGAGACTCAGCATCCTACTAATGTGGCCTAGTCAAAGACTTAATAATCATTATTTATTCAAGTAAAAGTGAAATCTTTGAATTTAATACAATCTAATACATCCAGAGGAATACACCAGTTTACAAACATAATCCAATATCTATTTTTGCAATTCATATCAAACTGCTACAGTTTTTACCCCAGCTTAATATCTTGGGGATGGGGGAGAGGAGCTCATATTTGTCATTTTGGCTCCTTGGTCTCTCTGTCCCTCACCTTCCTCGGAGTTTGTAGCACTGCCCTGGTTGCTGACTCCCAAAGCAGGTCCCTCAGACAGCTTTTAGCTCTTTCTCTGTTGTTTTTGTAAAAGCATTCAGTTCTGTCTGTTAGTCTGTCACCATCTCATTTAATGACTTTTTCTTAAACTTTCCCAAATCATAGTTTTGGTAATCTCAACAGTTTATCTTGAGCATTCTTTATAAGAACTTAGGGTTTCAGAGTCCCGGCTGAAAACTACTTTTCTCATTTAGAATCAAAACTGTTATATTAGTTCTCAGTAATGTCACCTTTGCACATGCTAGATTTAGCAAAGTAAGAGTAACTTTTTTCCACTTAGTAACATTCAATCACAATCACGTGGTATATAAAACAATGAAATATAACACTTTTACTTTAGGTATCTGGTCATCTCATTGCTTTACCTATTTTCACAGTCATGTAAAATCACCCTGAAATTTAGCCACATAATTTCATAGTTTTGCTTCTCAGAAGAGTTTAGCTTTTGGTACAGATTTTGTAAATGGGTCCTCCTCTTCCAAATCACTGTTGTAACTGAAATATTAGATATTTTCAGCACCAACTTGGTGAAATCCTAGAGGAAATATTTATCCATCAAAGAAGTATTGTTTATGCTCCACATACCCAGTGTTTAACATTATATTTAAACTGAATCAATTATTTTAAAAATACAATAATTGGTATGAGCTTCTGGCAAAAAAAAAATTTTAAGTACAATTTATTTTTATCTAACAATTGAGGAAAAATTGAGGATTTGTAATCAATTAGGCATTGGACACAATACCTGACAGTTTTTTTTCTTTTTCTCAATAGTATTGCCAAATTTGAAATTTAATAATCTTGTTCTTTATTATAATTTTCTTGAGTTTTTCCTTGATTGTTTTTAGAGATTTCCATGCAATGGAGTCATTACTTATGTTCCATGAATGGTGGATTCTTGCACTTGGTTTTGATAGCCTACCTTAATCCAAAAGATTTCCAAGGTTAAACTTTTCAGGACTACTTAGAAATTTAGATTTTCCCATCCTCTAGGGCTCCAAAGTTTTGTCAGAGTAGGAAAATCATAGTAGAACTTTCTCAGTAATTCTCAAACCAATCTGTTCTTTGAGAAGTGGAGAGATAACTTATTCATTGTCATAAACCCACCTCCCACCAGGCCTTCTTTCTCTTGTAGTTAGGGATTTTATGTTTCTATTCTACAAATCAAGTTGCATATTCTTTGGATTCTTCATCACATATAGCCCCATCACTCTAACCACCTGTTGAACTATTCTATAACACTACCAGCAAGCTCTTCAGAACCAAGGCCCCTCAGTGCTGAGCTTCAATTTCCTCATACACCTGTCTCAATATATATCCTTCAAGAGCTGTCTCACTGTGTTCTGTTTTAAAACTTACCTTTCAGGTATTACGGATCTCTGTAAACTACTGTTCTTCATTTGTCTCTAGATTCACAAGATGGAGAATGGTGTCATCAATGTCTATCATTCTAAGAAGCACATTTCACAGAGTGCAGAGACTACTTTCACCTTCAGAATGCATGCCCAGATCATGAAACAATTGATTTCACATTCTTTAATAAAAAGTGTTGTATTTAATTATCAGTAAATATTATGCACAACAAATTACATAAGACTACAAATCCAGAATTCTCTTGATTTTGTAAATGTGACTTCTGAAGCAAACCTTTTACCATACACATTCAAATTAAAAGGATGTTTACAATTCTGTTTATTCTTTGCCTCTATATTCTTGTGATTGTGCCCAAAGAATATGCCACCCATCCCTCCTTCCATTCATCCTGATACAGCCATCCAGTTGTTAATTCATCTTGTTGTTATTTCCATTACATTTGAAGAGCATTGTTTACATTGACTCTTTCAAATTCTACCTTTGAAAGAATTTTAAATACTTTCTAGTATAAGATGGATATAAACACTCACATACACATACACACACACACTTGATTTTATTTTTAAAGCTTCCATGAAGAGTGACTAGACTTTTCTTTTGCACACTAAGTCACTCAAATGTTTTTTGATGTTTTGGATCACCAATCTGGTTGTACAGTTCCTGGTTATGGTTAAATTTTACCTAGAAAGCAAATTTTTACTGCTTTGGAAGAAAAGTACTTCATTAACAGAATGGAATCTTTATGAAGAAAACCTTTTCTTGGTATAATAAGTGAGTTTTTAAAATTGGACTTCCTTGGTCTATGTTTGGTGTTCTGAAACATTAATGCACTTAATAGAGTTTCTATGTTCTGTTCTACAGTTGTGCACTACCTAACTATAGGAGTTGTCGTCCATAGAGTTGATATGAATGGTATCCCCTGGAAATATGGGATGTATTAGCCCTGTAAAAGAGTTATCTAAGGAGATGGTTAGATGTAGACTCCTGGGCCAAATCCTCATTTATTGTGATTTAAGAAGTTTGGGGAGTGGTGAATGAGTTTAAGAATATTCAGTTATATCGAACATTTCAAGAAATTTAATGCAAACGATACTCGATTGTATTTTCTTTTATTTGATCATACTTTGAGGAAAAGTATTACATACACTATTATTTAGATATAGGTCTTAGTAATTTGAAAGTAATATTCCATAATGAATTACTGACTGACGAACATTTTGACTGATACAAAAAGATAAAATGATTTCAGTTTTAGGAGTTTTAAATTCTCACTTCCCTGAGTGGAATGAATCAAAAATACAACTTTTGCATTACAAGGAAATAATCAGGTTTCTACTGAGAAAGCAATTCCAAGGTTGACAAATTGTCTCATAGATTTGGACCCCATTAAAGTTCATACATATACCCAGAAATCTCAGCTCTTCTATAAAAACCCAAAATTCAGGTATTCTCCTCCTTTGCTGTTCTGCTCTTCAAGAAAGAAAAAGAGTTAAACATGCAAAACCTTACCTAAGTGATCCCTTCTTGGCAGAAGATACAGAGGCTGTAGGTCAACTCTCTCAAAAGGTTTTTTAGCTTCAGTGGTATCTCAATAATTTTAATTTTTTAACTGACAAAAATGTCAGATTAAAGTATATTTCCCATAAGGAGTTTTTTTATTAGATAATTTTCTGAAACTGATGATTACCTAGAAGTTATATACAATTCATTTGAATGTGGTTTACAATCATTATAATTCATTTTACAGCTGGGTCTAGTTCCTGCTTAGTTAATTTGAGTAAATGATGATCTCTCTGAACTTAAATGTGAATAACAATGTCAACCCCACATACCCACAAAACTTTGTGTTATCAAATACATATGAAACTACTTTATGATTATAAATAACAATGTAAGCTTCTACTGTAAGAATGTGGGCAATATTGGCAAAGTATGTTATAATAATCTTTTTTTTTTTCAAGAACATAGAATATTTAGAATGAAAATTTCCAAAAAAAGAGGATATAGTGCCCACAAGAATGGTTCTTATAAACCCACTATCACAAGATAGTGCCACCTGACTTTATGCCTGTTTTCTTAATTTTTATATTTGATTCCATTCCTCTGCTAGAGTTGGTATGGTATAGGCCATTTAGGTTTCTTGCCACAGACCTTACCAGTATTTTTACCAATTGTATTTCTGTCAACTGTGAAGTTTGCATATTGACGTGTAATTAAATGCCTTTTTAATTTTATTAGTGTAAAATACTTGCCTGTTTTATGATTCTATTGATCTTCAGGTATTTTCTAAATTATTTTTAAAACATTATTATCTTTGTCTATACATATTATTAAGTTTAAAATGTCATTCTAGTCATTTACCGAGCAGTAATTATGAGAGATGAATTATTTATTCTCCTGTCCTGAAGTCATGTGTGGTATAAAAAGGGAGAAAAAGAGATAGAGGGAGAGACTTCAATAGCTAACTCTAATATAATGTGTCATAACAAGGATTTTTATGATAACATACAAGGAAGCAGTCAATTTGTGCTTGCAGAGATTGAGGGAGGGGAAAGGTAATTAAGGCAAGTTTCACAAAATAAGGTGATATTCTACCTGGGCCTTGAATGAAGAGTAAGCATTAGTAAACCACTAGCAAGAGACGAGATTCTACACATGGGTTTTTTAATGACCAAAGTCACCAGAAAAAATACTTTGCTTTTATCGGTAAAAGTTGCTAAATCATTGTTCTGGTTGATTTTTTTCAAGAAGCCATTTACTACCTGTACCTATCAGCCAAATTTTCCTTAAGTATATACTTGCCATCAGTATAGTGTGGATGCCCAGTTCTGAAATGTTGGGTGCAGAATTTATTTCCATGCCATAGAATTTGCCTTGGCCATAAGGTAGCCATAGTCAATCTATTAAACATCCCCATTCAAATAGGTAGAGCTCATGGCAAATGTTTTATACTGTGCCTTTTTAAAATACCCTCTACAAAGCTGTGGATTAAATTTGTCCCTTTTTAATTCAGAAGTTGGGCTGAAACTAAATCTTAACCATCAAATTGATATAAAACATATACAGTATGGAACTACTCTGGCAGAGGTTGAAGGAGGTATCCAGAGCCCACTTACCCCCAAGAGGAAGCCCCCTCTCCCTCTGAAAGTCCAAAACAAAACTCTGTAAGTTCATGGAATTCTGAAGAGAACTTTGACATTTCCTGGACTAGATTAGTGCCCCCAAGTATGATTGTGCAGCAGGGCACATGGGGCTGATATCAGCAAGAGCAAAGCTCATCAAGCCTGGTATGCTTGCCCCAGGCCATGTTTGTCTGGAGAAACACCCATCAGCCAGCAAGTCCAGCACCTGTGCAGCTCTGCCCAGAGAAGTAGCCTCAGGGTTGTCTAAGTTTCTCCAGCTCTGAAAATTTCCTTTCTTTGGATTAGATCCTTTATCTAAATTTAGTGCTGGATCATTTATAGGTTTTCTATTCTATTATACTCTCTCCTTGAATATTTCTCAATATGTGGTTATTTATCGGTAAAACCAACATTTAAATAGCATTAGAACCCTGGGATAGACCTTAAAAATTATTCCTTTTATACGAATATTTGGGATTCATTTAAATTTAGTTAAAGGCAGTTTAAAAAAAAACAAAACAGCATATTTCAGGCTTCAGGAAATTCTTGAACAGGCCTTTCCATGAATCTTACATTTAAAACACGATATTATTTTAGAAGTATTAGAAAATCAATTTGAAAAGTGTCAGCAAAAGAGCAATAGAGTTAAAATAAAATTTATTTTTCTAGGAAATAAACAGATTTCGCTTCAGTGATCTCAAACACTTAATTTTTAAAGTGTACTCAAGAAGAGTTTCCATTTATTGAATCAAATTAACAATAGTCATTACTTTTTAAAGACAAATTTCTTTTAAAACATATTTGTAAATGTTTAAAGGAAACACATATTTCATTTTATTTCAGTACAATTTGCAGGAACATAGATATTCTTATATGGTAAATATAGCTCCTACCCATCATTCTCATAAATCAGATATTTCTCAGAATATTTTAAAATTCTGGTAAGTTCATAATAGTTCAAATAAAGAGGTCTCAGAGTCATATCCAAGCAGCTGTGGTTCCTATTTGAATTTTAGCCTAGTTTATTAAAAGCTCAAACCACAAAAATCCCCCTAGGAAATCTTGCATAAGCATTGTTCTCATTGAAAAGAACTGGGATCAGAAAGGAAGCAAGAGGTTCATGCTTTAGTTGGCTTTAGAACATCAAAAACCAAGTGGTCAACTCTCCTTTAGATGTGTGTTCATAACCCCTTTTAAAGGCAATGGAAATTACATGTGTGGACTTGGGTAGAACATACCCCCAAGTAAGTAAATTAAGAAATGCCAAGAACAACCAAGTTTCTCTGCTTCAAAAAAATTGGCTTAAATAATAGTTATTTTAGAAATAATTTCATTCAATATATCAAGTAAATTTATTCATCTGTGATAGGATTTCTATAACCAATTTGGAGAAAAGACGTAAAAAATACTTTATAGTATTACTTTTCTGGGTTTGACCATAAAAATACAGTTGCTAAATTATTTTTGAAAAAGTGGTTGCTTGTGTTTTTCTACAGCAAATATCTCATAACTCAAAAATGGTTATTTTTCTACCAGCGCCTAACAGGGATATTTTCATATTTACTAATGGCAGAGCATGTAAAACAACCTTTTGCGGAAGTAACTTCTGGAACAGCAATGATTTAGACATAGATTTTATCATTGTGAGAGACTAGGTAATGTTCTTGAATATCCATAAGAATATGTCTGACAGATGATATTATTTTTGCAGAGGAAAGCTAAGGAAGGTAGGAATGGATAGAAGAGCTATTATTTTTGAGAAAGTGGGTAGGGCGTTCTACCGAAAATACTCCTTGCTATATCCAAACCACAAAGGTTTACTAAACAGAAATTTAAATCAAAAAGAAAACAGGATGTTCATCTGGGACACATTTTTGGACACATACTTTTAATACCACATGAAAGCTCCGCCATCCAGATGTGAAAGCAATAAAATTTAAACAAAAAAACAAACAATAAAATAAGAAGTGAAATTGGATGGCAGCCTAAAATTCAGAGCACTTCCTCAGTGAAGTTAAGGGATCACAGATAGAGCAATTTACACAAAGGAAAGGGTGGGGCAGGTTCATTAGGCCTGTGTTTTCTCACAATGGAAGAAGTAAAATAGCGATCTGGTTATAGGACACAGTAGGCTTTGGCAGCCTCTGCTTTCTGGATTTCTTAAATTATCTATTTTAGACTGAAGTGGAAACTTATTAAAGCCAGCCCTTTAATATCAGATCAGCTGCAGGAAGGAAAACAGAGAAAAAATTGTTGGTACATATTGTACCCAGACGTTATGAAGCAAGAAATGAATAACAATTTCTACGAGCTACCTAAGGCTAGTCATCCTATCATAAATACAAAGCGATAATGTCATTAAAACGCAGAACACTTTAGAATTTGGAAGTAAGAAAGTCGGGCTGGGATTTAAATTAATAGGAATGGTTATGGTAACATGAAACTATTGCATTTTTTAAACAGTTGGAAGACAAATTTTTAGGGTATCATTTAATCATTTTTCACAATATTTTTAATTTTTCAAATTACAAATGAGAGGTAGTTGGGTGACCAGAAAAATCATAAGTTCAGTTTATATGTTTTAAAATGGCAAACTTTAAGAAATTAAAGGTCCCTATATTTTATTAAAAAATAGAATAGTCAAAGTCCAAAGTTCACTGTGACTGCCTGGATCTCCTCTCCAGGTTGCCTTGGCAGAATCTAGCCACTAAAGCAAATTTCCAAATTCAGTTTCCCTTCTTTGCTGAATTTTTTAATGGGATATAAGCAGTCTCATATATGTATAAGTCATTTGTATTTTTGTCCTCTAGATTATTTTTGGAGGTCAAAAATTAAAGTAGGGAAGCAGGGAAGCAGATGTGGCTCAAGCGATTGAGCTCCTACCTACCACATGGGAGGTCCTGGGTTTGGTTATGGCACCTCCTGGAGAAAAAGAGCAAGACAGTGAGCTGGTGGGACAGGCAGATGCGGCGAGCTGACACAACAAGACAACACAAATAAGGAGACACAAAAAAGAAAGACAATGAGAGAAACAACAAAGCAGGGAGCTGAGGTGGCTCAAGTGATTGAGGGCTTCTCTCCCACATGGGAGGTCCCAGGTTTGGTTCTTAAAGAGAAGATGAACAGACAAAGAGCACACAGCAAACGGACACAGAGAGCAGACAGCGAGTACAAAACAATGGGAGGGGAAGGGATAAATAAATTAAATAAATCTTAAAAAAAAAGTGAATGCAACTGTTTGATAGTTTTTCTTTAAGCTTTATCTGTTTATATTAACTTAATTGTAAAACAGTTAAGGTAAAAGAGAGTTATTTTTTATAGCAGCCAAATCACGTTTTATATCTTGTGAAGAAATGCAAAGAGTTTGGGAAAATGTCAGCTTATGAGACAAAATTATTTCAGAGTAGATTATTGATTTTAGTTAAAATGATAACCTTAGAACTATTTGAAATTCATGTTATTTTCACTGAACTTTATTGCTTATTTTGTATAATTTTTATGTATGCAATTAAATTTCTTTTGACATGTTTTTGCTTTCCTAAATAACAGAAATTTAGCATCCATAGTTTCCAAGGCAATAATAGCCACAAAATACTTTGAAATGGATAGTGGATGAATATTGATTTCAACCCAAAAGAAGCATATTTTTGGATTTTCCCTTCTCTTTCATTTCATTAAAATGTATAATGGCAACGTCATTCATTCTCAATTGACTTACCATTTATTTTTCTCATAACACCTTGTTTGTCCTCCCTTTTAATTTTAGAAAATGAATTTTTCAATTAAGATATCATTAGATTTACTTTCCTTATAATGTTTTGAAACTTTGCTTTTCATTGATTAACATATTTATTAGTTCTTGAAATTTTGAAGATTATTTGGCAAAAAGTTTCATTATACTAAATATGTTGAAGAGGAACCTGCAGTGTATTGTTCCTTAACAAATTATCACAAACCTAGCAGCTTAAAACAAAACAGCGCATATTTATTGTTTCACAGTTTTCATGGGTCAGGAGTCTAGGCAAAGCTTAGCTTGGCCTTTGGCTCAGGGTCTGGCAAGAGTGCAATCAAGCTTTCAACGGAGCTGCATTCCTTTCTGAAGTGCAGTGTCCTATTTCAAGCTCACATGATTGCTGGCAGAATTCAGTTTCTTCTGGCTGTAGGACTGACTTTCCCGTTTTTGTGCTGGCTATCGGTAGAGGCTGCTTTCAGTTCCTCAAGGCCACTGGGGTTCTTGCCAGGTGTCCCTCTCGCAGGTCCTCTCACAACAACGCAGCTTGCTACTTCAAAGCAAGCAAGGGAGATTCTCTCACTCTAGTCTGCTAAGAGGAAGTCTTACATAGGTAGTACAATCATGGAAGTAACATCCCATCACCTTTGCCGTAGTCTATTGGCTAGAAACAAAGCATAGGCCCTCCCACTCTCAAAAAGAAGGGATTATAAAGGGCATAACATCAGAGGATGGAGATCATGGGGGCCGTCTTAGAATTTTGTCTACCACATGTAGTATTTTTTATTGTTTTAACTAATTTAAAAGTATGCTATTAGAAATTGTGTCAGGCATTCAAAATGTTACTATAAATCTGGGAGTTGTTTACTTGTTTTACCATATAAAGTTTACTAGCATGTTTAAATTTAAATTTGATACTATTTAAGTAACTATCTACATGGCCCATGTAGCAAGTGAAAGATACAGATAAAATTCGGCTCCCTATAAAATTAGAAATCACACTGGAAACATTTGCTTCATTAATGTCAATTAATTTAAGAAAAAACATTTTTTACTGCAAAAATAATATATTCTAGCCCTCCCCATATTGGGGATTGAATTATGTCCCCACAAATGGCATGTTCAAGTCCTAACCCCTGGTTCTGTGGATTTGAACCCATGTGTAAATAGGACATCTGAAGATGTTATTAGTTAGGGGTGGGTCTTATCCAATACAGCTGAAGTCCTTATAAAGGGAATTTGACATGGAAGTGACAATATTTGACAAGGAAACATTGCCATATGACAAGGGATTGCCAGAAAGCTATCACAGAATGCTACAGATTTTGGAGAATGCATGGCCTTGCCAATACCTTGATTTTTGACTTTCGGCTTCTAAAACTGTGAGACAATAAATTTCTGTTGTTTTAACCAACCCGTGTATGGTATTTGTCATAGCAGCCCTGACAAACTAAGATAACTCTTCTGCACTATTTTGAAATATTTGAAATTCTACTTCTTTTGAACATTTTGGTTATTTAAAAAAATGAGAATTATTTAATATTTCTTTTTTAATTAATTCACTCAAAAATATATAGAGTCTTTTCCATATTTCAAGCTTTTTGCTAAGTTTCAAAAATATAAATTAAAGAATATTTAAGAGTTATACTTCTGCCAATTATTAGCAGTATGACATTGGACAAATCACTTAACCTCTATAAGTCTTAGTTTCCTTAACTTTCAAAGAAATACATATAATACTTTCAATTCCAATTCATTTCACAATATAATTTATTTAGTTTCTACAATATTGCAGTCACTATGGAAGTCCTGACTATGCGGAGGTAAAAGAAAACACAGCCAACGGCCTATGGAAGTTCACAAGCTAGTGAGACAATGATATCACAGAGTTAGTACAGTTATCCTGAAAAGAAGTTCACAGAAAGACATGGGAAAATGTAAAATCCAGGATGAGCTTAAATGGATAAGTGGGAATAAACCAACTGTATCAGAAGAATTTAATAGAGAACTCAAATGTGCATAAGCATACATGTGTATTAAGGAAACTGCAACAAGTCAGTTAGATGGAACGTGATATGTAGACAGAGAGTTGTACCACACTAAACTATTTTGATAAGTATAAAGCAGATTAAATAGGTACTGATAGATAAGTTCAGACTGTATCCTGAAAGTAACAGGAAAAACTGAAAGATGTTTGTTAAGGAGTAAAACAATTACTTTTATAATTTAGAAAACTTACTCTACAAGAGTGTGGAAAATAAAGAAAGGACATCCCAAACAGGTGGAGTTAGGAAGCTATGGCAGTAAGCAAGAGCATAGAAATAGGCTGGTAGAAACAGTGAGGATATAAGACATGAAGGAAGCAGTGTATTGAGGACTTCATGCCTAATTGGAGATGAGACTTAGGAAGAAAGAGAAGAAAGAGATGACTTGTGGTCTTTTTAATTAAGTAAGTTGATGGAAGTTTCATTATCTAATAATGAGAATGGAGGGGGGAGAGAAGTTTGGGGAAGAAAGGAAGGATAAATTTAATTTGGAGAAATATGAAGTTTGAATTTGAGTTATTTGGGGAAAAACCCAAGGGAGTTTTCCAGCAGATAATTGGATATGCAATTATAGATCTTAGGGGAAATATTTATGCTAAAATATAGATTTGGGATTGATCAATATTTCTCTAGAATATATATAACTTCATCCAAAGAAAGAAAGCTGTGTGAAAGGAGAATAGGACTGAGAAATAAAAGAGGTATTTAAGTCATGTCAGAGGAAATAAAGTCCATGAAGGGTCAGAGTTCTAGTTCTGCCACAAAATGTGGCAGAAACCACCCAGTTAAAGAAAACCAGGAAAGAAGTAAGGAATCAAGAACCAAAGGATACAGAGAGATAGAGCAAGAATAAAGACAAAAACAAAACTATTGATAGTAACTTGAATAACCTAGATAAGAGCAGTTTCAGGGAGCAACAGGAGAGGAAGCCATGTTTCAGTAGACTGGGGAGTAGAGGGTAGGGGATAAAGTGGTGAGAGCCAGCGTAAGCTGTGCTTTCAACATATCTGTAATGACAAGAAGGATAGCAAATAGACCTGTGTTTATAAGCAGAAATGAAAGAAGTGGAGGACTTTCTCAAGGTAGAGGGTTTATGATTTACTCATGCAGTATATGGATAAGCAAAGAAGATGTAGTGTTTAAAGCATAGTAGTAAAAATATGGGTTATGAAGCTAGACTGCCTAGGTTTGAAGCTCAGCTCTACTATGTATTGGTCAAATAACTTTGAGCAAGTTACTGAACTTGAACTACTATGCCCCATTTCCTCATCTGTAGAAGGTAGATAATAGTGCCCACTTTATTGATATTGTTGAGAGGAATTACATGAAGTAAATGAAACTAGCAAAGTGTTTAAACCAGTGTATAGCAAAGAGTAAGCACTCAGTAAATTCTGAATCATATTGGTTATGAGTCTTAGTGACCAACAACTGGTATAAAGCACAAAAGGAATTTATTAATGCATGCTAGGTAGCTCCAGAATCTCTGGGAGGGTCATAGAGTCAGGCATGGAAGCCATGCATCCAGGAGCAATAACAAAATACAAAATGGTATTTCTCTCGTGAAAACACCCTGTCACTACTACTCAGCACTGATAATGCAGTTACATTGATATTGTTGGGAACTCCCAGCTCATGACAAGGGCACAGCTTGATGTCAGAAGTTCTATCACAGTTGCCTTCCAAGAACCAGATGTTACCACTGCTCTGCCTGTAGCAGTGTGAGCACTTTTGAATCAAAGTCTTATCTGAGATATCTGATTGAAGTCTGCACAACAGTACCAAGAAAGCCTGGGAGAATACATTCTGGCTTCTTTCTGGCAGAGATTGTGCTTGGAATGTGGCAAACTCTCCAAACACAAAAAGGTTGTGTCAAAGGTTTTTGATATCCAGAAATATCTGACAAACATCCAATTACTTTACCCCGTTGGTTAGTGGAGGCAAAAGCAACTAACTATTGCTGGATAAACACATATTAGTCTTCCAGGGGTTAAACATATTATGTTTATATACAACAATCTTGTGGATAAAGAATCAACTGAATGTTCAAGTCTCCATCATGACTGTTCTTCTCATTCCCTTTTTCCTTCTCAAGACGGCATTTGAGTTTAAGGAAAACATAACCCACAGGCAGTTGAGCAAAAGTGTCCATGAACTCTTAAGCTCACTCCATGCTGATTTTCAGGGGAGGAGGACTGTGCTGGCCTTTGATTTGAAAGGAAACTGCATATGTGCTTCCTGCATATGCACCAACCTCATTTTGTTTTTCTTCAGACTTAATAACATATGTCACCCTGGAACGATGGCCTAAAGAGAGACAATCAGGATATATGGGTCTCTTCAGATCCTTCATCCACCCCTAGCATGGAAATATGAATGAGAGAGGGCTTTCTTTGTTTATGGTAGACTTTCTTCATTACTTATCCTTAATCTTCTTTATTCTTGATAAATAGAAAATATCTGCGATCTAGGGTGAGAAGTAAAATAATTAATACATGAGTGGGAACTAAAATGTTTTAGAAAATTCTTTTTTCTTCTCTTAACCAAGCTTGGCTTTCTAAACTTTTACTTTGCTGTAGAGTCAAATATTTTATTCTGCATGTCAAAAGCTGAATAGTGACTGCCTCTTGCTTAATTCAGTCCAGCTTCAACAATCCCAATCCTCCCCAAGACAAACAGATGACTCTGGCAGAATTGGAAGAAAGTCTTATTTGAGAAATGCAGATAAGAAAAGAACATTCATCAAAATATTACTATGATTCTATGTAAAAAGGACTTTGCATGCTTATCTACCAAGAGTATATAGGAGGAGACTGAAGTTAGAAAAGCCAGTTGGTAGGCTGAATTGCCAGAGGCAGAGGATATAGTATAGAGGCACAATTAAAAGGATTTGTCTCAGAAGAAGAAAGAGCCCATCACTGAAATAAAAGAGAGGAGCTAGAGACTTGTAATAACAAATCACTGCTAGATTGCTTCCCTGCTGTAAAAACTTTTTGATTCTATAAATTTTTTGCTATGAGTGAATTGCAATGCTCAAAATGTGAATGCTGTATAAAGTTATTTGAAAGAAACGAAGAAGAAAAGAAAGGAGAGCTATAATGTGCAGCAGAGCTATTTAGAATGGAATGCTGTTACTGTAAGAAAATTTTTGCATCCTGCTGTGATCTTTTCTTCAAACGAATTTGTTATTTTATTAGAAAAATAATAATCCTGTCCGTTTGCATCACCAAAGCAAGTATGTTATTGTTTTTACTTAGATGAGAACATTAGCCAGACCCAAAGTCACATAAGTGGCCTATTCTCCAAGTTAGCTGGTTTTGTTTTTAACCATGACAGATGTCTTGCTTTGTATTTTCTTTCACTGTTTCCTTTTAATATGTTTCCTTTAATACATTTATTTTATTCCACTTTGGAGATGGAATATGGCAACCAGATTTTAGATTACTAACTCATTCAATAGGAAATATATATTCCTGTTTCAAACAACCCATCTGTCTGCTCTCAGGAATGTTAAGTAATAACAATAGTACAACTACAGAGCAGCTTGGGATAGGAAATGAAAACCACCACTGAGTTCTGGAACACTTGGAAGGACACTCTAGGCAGAATGTAATTAAGCAGTTGGAATTTGTGGTTTAGGCCACCAAGGTTAAAAACATGCCTCCTGAGCAAAGTGCCTTAGATTTTTCACAGATCAGAAATGTTGGCACATATAATAGGATGATCAGAGCATCCTCCTTGCAGGCATCCCCACCATTAACATTGTTTCTGTGTGTCTTACAGTAGACTCTTTTCTCTCAGTTAAAGGCAGAAAGGAGAGGAGAATATGTCCTACTGGCAAAAGGAAGAAGAGAGTCCTCTCTATACCCCATTTCTGAGACTTGAACTCCAGTTAGCAGAGGAAGCATATTTATACCTCATCTGCTAACTTTAGGGGGAAAAAAATCCATCATATTTTACATATCTTTGATAGAAGAATAAAGAAGTAAGGATAAAAACACAGAAAGAATCTTGTTGGAGAAACATTTGTCTTACACAACTCCATTTCTTCCTTTCTCTGTCAAGGACCACATCAATGAAAAAACGAAGTGTGAAGTGGATCTGGTTTCTGCACACACACAAAAACAAAAGAAAAGAAAAGAAAAGAAAACTCATCTTTTGCTCTGTCCCTAGCAGAGAGAAAAGTGAGAGTGAAAATTTAGGGGGGGGAAATACAAAGGTTGTGGTATTACTATCAGTAGCAGATTGAGTAATGGCTCCCAAAGATATCCAGGACCTAATCCCTGAAACCTATTAATATATCTTATATGATAAAAGAGAATTTGTAGATGTGATTAAGTTATAAGTATCCTCAAAAGAGGAAGGCAAAGCAGATTTGATTATCGACAGAGGAGAAAGCAATGTGAAGATGGAGCAGAAAGAGGTTTGAAGATGCTGGCTTTGAAGATTGGAATGATGTAGGCACAAGCCTAGGAATGAATGCAGGCAGCCTCTAGAAGCTGTAAAAGATGAGAAAATAGATTCTTCACTAGACCCTCCAGAGAGAGTGCAGCCTTGTCAATGCTTTGAATTTTGACCCAGTAAAACCCTTTTAGGACTTCAGAACTATAAAAGAATAAATGTGTGTGTGTTGTGTTAAGCCACTCAGTTTGTGATAATCTCTTACAACAGCCATGGGAAATACACTAAGCATGATTGTGATCCATTTGTACAGTAGAATGAGCAACCCAATAGCTCCATAAATCACTTTACCTAAGTCTATATTTTCCCATTGTATTCCAAGGAAATGTCATCCTAACTTATGCCATAGGATACTTCAGAATAGGAAAAAAATTTCAGATGGCAGTAAGTACCTCAGTTTTCCAGGATGCTAAAACAAATACCACAAAATGGTTTGGCTTAACAACAGAATTTATTGGCACATTGTTTTAGAAGACAGAATGCTTGCTTCCTCTCAGGGTCAGCAACATTCTGTCTGCCTGGCAATCCTTGGATTCCTTGGCTTTCCTGTCACATGGTAATGTCCTGTCTTTTCTGTTTCAGGTTCCATTTACTTCCGGATTTCATTGAATTTCAGCTTTTTGCCCCTGCCCATGGCTTTCTCTGCATAAAGGATCCAGTAATAGGATTTAGACCCATCCTGATTCAGCTGGCCAAATCTTCCCTATAAACGTCTTCAAAATGTCCTATTTATGATGGCTTCATACTCACCGAAGTGGAATTAAGATTAAGAACATGTTTTTTTCTGGAGTATATAACTCAATCTGTCACAGATGCAATCTGAAAAATGAGAATAATCTTATAATAGGTTTCTTTTCTTCCAGGAAACCTTAGAGAAATGAAAAATATTACATTAAAAAGTACAGAAAAATATAAATAAAATGTAAAAATGAAAATAGAAAATAATGTAAATGACCCCTGAAAGCCCTCTGAACCTATCCTTTGCCTAGCAGAACATTTGAGACTTTGTGTACAATCTTCAAATAATATAGTATAGCTGTTCAATTATTTTTTTCCACATCTTGTTAAATAAATGAAAGTGTTTTCCTGATGAACAATCTGTTTAATTAACTTTAAGAATATTAAAAACACTATATCAACTCATTTTTAAAACAAGACCAGCAAATTTAGCCTTTAAAAGTACTGCAGCTTACAGAGAAAACTCTTCTCAAGGGTCATGAAGGGAAAAAAAAAGAAAAAAGAAAAGTATTATAAATGGCCAGTAGCAAAAAGTAACTGTCAAAAGCACTTAGGTATTCAGAAAACTAAGGATAAACAAGAACATTTACCACATGAAAACAGAATATAGCAAAAATATAAACTTGATTTTAAAAATACTAAAGAAAAGTCAGAGAGGAGAAAGATCTGCAGATAAGAAAAAGTTGTTGTTTTTTTTTTCCAAAATGTCACAAGGATAAATGTGGTTTGAGGAAACAAAACATGAAAATGATTTTTTTTTTAATCCTTGATTGAAATTGCCTTTCAGGAAATTGAGGGAGAGAGCCTCAAGATAATAAAAACAAACTAACAAATCCAAAAGAAACTAAATTAAAAAACCTCTGCAAGTAAGTGCCCCTACAGATTCAGCTGATATAATGGGGCATTCTCTTTTCCCCCTACCTTCCCTTGTCATTCCCCCTCCCTATCCTCCTCCCCTCCAGAGCCCCGCCCTAAGTGCCTCTGCCCCTCCAGGACAGTCCCTTCTCCCTGCCCCTCCTCTGCCCATCCTGTTCCTTCCCACCCTTCTCTTCTCTGCTCTTCTTCCTCCTGCTCCCCAGTCTCTTGACCTGACTCCCTCCTCTTTTTTTCTTACCCTTCTGTGGCCTCCTCCCTGCCTTTTGCTCTGATCTTATTCAAAACCTTACCCCACTCTATTTCTTACTCATAATGTCCCAACTACGCTGACTTTTTTCTATCCCTAGAATAGGCCAAGAGTTTTCCCAGTTCTTCGTGAGTCTATTCTCTCTGCCTCAAAATCTCCCCATGGATTTATAAATTGCCCCTTTCTTTCTATTATTCAAGCATTGGCACAAATCTAAGCTCCTTAATGCCTTCCTGGTCCACCACTTCCATAGACACACACATATCCAAACTATTCTAGCCACTTTATTTTCTTTAAAATATAAAACATTATCTGAAACCATCTTATTCATATATTTGTTTCCTTTTTTATGGTCTCACTTTCCACAGAGAGAGGGAACTTTTTCCGTATTCACAGAAACAAGAGGGGTGACTAACAAAGAGTTAACACTAACCAAATATTTGTGAATTATATATTCACAATGTTCTAGTATAGGGACAAATGGCATTTTAACTTTTCATTAAAATTTGTTAAACTCAACATAGACAATACACTATCTTTTATAGCCAAAAGAAATACGAAATCATTGACAATCTTAAATATGAAGCAAAACATAAATTTGTCTCTCTAACATAGGCAGACTATAGATTTTTGGATTCTGTCTACCTGATGCCAACATATTTGATTGGCAGTAAAAATAGGAATAAATGTCTCCTTTCCTAAATGACATTAACTAAAGACACATTTTGCCTCTTGGATATAAACATAAATTCAGTGAAATTTTATAAATTCAACTCCAATCAATTTAGTTACAAGAAAATCTAACTTGTTTTATTTTAGCAATGTACAAAGGAACCATTCATTGTTGTTTTTGCTTTTTATTTACTTGCTTATTGTTTTTCGGATTTCTTCATTTATCAACTAATTTTATTGGGATCAAGTAAAGCCTCCAGAATTAGTTAATTTGACATAATTTCATTTTATAGCTGATAAGTTTCGACTATATACATCCACCTAATACATTCCCTTGGTCATATGCCCAAGAATGATTTTAAGAGACTTTAATAAACTTATTTCAATGCCTAAGGAGCTAAATCCATGCTAACTAAAGTGCTACTACTTACTGACTAGAAGACTCTTTATTTCAATAAATGTATTGAACATTTCTTTCCATTTACATTATCTTAACTCAGATTCCCACAAACTCTCACCTGGGTTACTATAAAAGTCACCCAACTAGTCACTCCCTACTGTCTCTCTTCAAATATCATCAATTATCTATCTTAATTTCAGGGTAATCTTTCTAATCATAATGTCTTTCTATGCTTAGAACTTTCAATCATGCTGTATTGTTTTTAAGATAAAATCCACACCTCTAAAATGTTTTATAAGGGACTTCATTATAAGAACTGGCATTTCTCTCCAGCTTCATCTTTTGCCATTCTGCACTTTAATTCAAAATGCAGTATTCTAAGATACTCTAAATTTACTGTTGTCTCCGGCCTCTGCACAGGTTTTCTTTCTGCCTGAAAATACTTATCCAAAATAAAATGTCTAGTGGGTGGTTAGATATATGCATCTCCAAAATCTCCAGGAGATGAATCTGAGCTGCAGTCATCTGGATAGAGAGTGGAATTAAAAACATGGATATGGACGAGGTTACTCAGAGAAAATATATAAAAATAAAAAGAGGTTGAGTAAGAAAAGCTAAGGAACACTGGCATTTAAAGAATGGAGAAGAAAATAAGTTTATGAAGGAGATTAAAAATGGAGCAATCAGAAAGGTAAAAGAAAAAAAAAACCAACATAAAAGCTTCTAGAAGAGAGCATTTCAAGCATGAGGAAGTTGCCAGACAAGCCAATTAAGAAGACCTGAATAATTCTTATTCAAGGATTCCCCTCTGTTGTAGATTATATTGGATTTAAATATTCAATTTGAAGAAAATGCTTTCATACTTTGACAAATAAATTCATGGAAGTTATCAATTTTCCTTTATATTCTCAAGGTGGCACTTGACAGGCATTTGCTTACAGAGAAGGACTTTTTTGCTTGACAGGTCTTTCTTGGTCATGCATACAACAAACTGCACTTTGATCTGTGGTATAAATAAATGTTTTCTACCATATTCCTCCTTGTAAGCTAAGAAGTTATGAGGAAAGTGTTTCTAAACTGTTCAAGAAAACTGTAGAGCAAAGCCATTAGAATCCAGACTTTGGAGTCACCGAGATATATCAGGCAGGCTATTCAACTTGTCAGAGCCTTAGCTTTTCTTATCAGTAAAAGGAGAGTAATAAATCCCACAGTTGTGAAAATTAAATGAAACAATGTTTTTAAAAGACTTAGCTCAAGGTGTGGCACATAAATACAGCTGTCATCTTATAGACTTGTTGACCTCACATGCCTATTTCTACCTCATTTCTGATTTACTCAAAACTAGAAAGAATGCTAATAAAGAAAAGGCAGGGAGTTTCATCTATGGCATGCATTTAGAAAGGTATTACTTAGACAACAAATGTTTCGAAATATAATTTTTTCAAAGGGCAAAACCAGTTTGTATGCTGACATCCTTGCCCACAGCCATATGTACTGGTTCCTTCCCTGCCAGAATATAAAGTTTGCTGCTACACAGACACAGTTTGGACTTTGACTCAAATTCTTGTTGACATACTTACACCTAAGGACACTTTATTTGTGTAATTGACAATATAGGTCTGTATCTTCCATAAGCCATTGTCATGCCATGCTATTTTTAAACAATATAAGTCTTTCTTCTGTTCATAAACATGTCTATGTGTCTTTTGTTCTATGATTTATCTTCCTGTTATGCCCTTTCCATTTTCTCTATATAGTGAACTCCTACATACTCATCAAGACCCAGATTAAAAGTTAACCTAGATCAAATGTTGCCTTCCAGCCTGAGTTCATCATTTCCTACCCTAAATGCCAGTATCATCTCTATATGACTCTAATATATGTGCATAACAGATTCAAAATAAAACCGTTCAAAACTCTTTCCAACCAATCATGTATATTTTGAAAAAGATAAAAGAAATTCCCAAAAGTTTCTCTTGTGCATTCCTAGGTAAGAATCACAGCTCTAGGATAATATCTGTAAATAAATAAATAAATAAATATTGGTTTTTAAGTCTTTCTTCCCTATAAGCTATCTGAAAGGGAAGACCTGGTTCTGCTTTTAGTATCGCCAAAACCCAGGATGACCTTGTAAAAGAGGTACTCAGTAAACTTCTACTTAATGAATGAATAAATAGAAGCCAAATTCAAATCATAAGAGAGTAATGGCTTGGATATTCCATTATTATTACACAATTAAGAAGAAAAGCTGTAACCTTTCCAATACTACATTTTCAGTACAAAATCTATAAATGGAGAATTTTTATCACAACCTGGCAACTAAAATCTGAAATTTGCAACTTACTTTGCAAAAGTTACTTTGGCAGTAATTAATATAAAAGGTCATTAGCAGCCTACCTTGTATTAAAAATTATTTTTGACAGATATTATTGTGGGCCCTGTGTAAAAACCATAAGGTGGCAGAGGGAGACCTCAGCCCACACAGCTTGAGGGTGAAATGTGATGGTTTGGTCCAAGAAGTCATCACAAAATGAAAATTTTCTGAATAGGATTTTCCTTTATGAAACCCTTTTAAAAATCACAATCTAAGGAAGTTGATAAACTTATCCTTTTCTCTTCTTTTCCCTGGCTCTTGTTATGGAGAAAGGATTCGTCCCGGGGTAGTTGAATTGAACAACGTTGTAACGCACCTATTCGGAGAAGAGCTGTACCTCTTCAACTTCCAGGCTGCATTCATTGGGTAAAAAAGAAGTGGCTGAATGAGTTAAAGTGCAGTTGATGTCATCTGTATTTTAAAAATCAAAATTTGAGAAACCGCTGATGGGGAGACTGAGATTTTCTTATAATCGATATGAGTATTAATTTAAGAAAGTAACCAGCTTGTCATAGATCAGCATGGGATCCTTGAAACAAAATGAGAATTAGTAAGTATCAAAAAATTAGGAGAATAAAGGAATCAAAATATCGAGGCAGAACCAACATAAAGACAGCCTGCTAAGCACATCTGGCCAAAGATTTCAGCAATGCTCTGGTGGTGGAAGAATTGAAAACAAAAGGCAATATTACTTTGTAGCTACATATATATATATATATATACAGGATATATACAAGATGAGAAGTACATTATGAGAAGTAAAGGTGTGACAGGACTTTGATTTGAACCTTAGACCAATATCACATTTCTGCCTCTAAAAATGGAAATATCAATTCATCTTCAGAGTAGAATTTTTTGTGTTGAAGAAGCTGCACATGGACAGCAGAGCTTTGGCACAGACAGAGTCAGAAGCTAATTGGGTGGCTGGTGGAGTTATAGAACCTGTGACCCTTCCAGTGAAGAATCTGGAAAAAATTCTCTTTCCCAGTACTTGTAGAATGGGGCATCCAATCAAAATTTGAAGAGTATCAAAAGGTGATTCATAAAGGCTGAAGAATTCAGAGCTACATATTTTATCTTTGCTTATTAATTATGTGGTATGCCATACATATTTCATTCCATAAGGGGGACACTCATACCATCAACTACATCTTCGATTGTTTTCATAAAATGCTGACTTAATAGTTCATCTTCAGTAAAATTAAAGAGAGGTAACTTAATTTAGTGAACTTGACTGACAATTATCGTTTCTTTGGTGCCCAGAGTAGGTAGGCCCATTAGGCAGCAACACTTTAAAATATAGAACCTAAATAAGCTCTGTTCTAAGGTGTGCTATAGATAGGGTTATTATTGTAGGTTAATATGAAGAAACTAAGGGGACGGAAAAAAATGAAAGGCATTTTCTAATCACATTGAAAGACAGACTATGTCAAACAACATTGGAAGACACTACTCCACAGCATCCTTCATTGTGCCCTCAGAGATAATGCAGAAGCAAAATGAAGAGTTGAATAACAAGCCAGTAAAGCCTAATTCCCTCCTTTCTTTTGCCCAACAATGGTAATGAAAGAAACTATATCAAAATAAATGTCTTTGTTTTGTTAGCTTAAGTTTTGGATATATAGATTTGTAAACAATTCTTCCTATATTATTATTTTATTTCATCTTTGGAACAAAATTATGATTTATTCAAAGACAGCAATTATCTCATTTAATCCTCATGCATCTCAGCAGCACCATTCCTATCCATCCTTAATTTACAGCAGATAATCAGAGATTTTTCATCAGCAAACTTTGATTTTGACTGTGAAGACATAGCATAATCACCTGACAATAATTTGTGAGCTTTAGAAGTGTATGGATCATAAGCGACAAAAAAATCAATAAAAAGAGAAACAGATCAAGAATTTCACTTCATGTTTCTGCTGGAGAGAATGGATTGTCCTGTGAACTGGGTCTTTTAAAAGAAGTGTGTTAAAAAATAACTTGAAGCCCTTACTAAAGGTATTGGTTTGTTTAAAAAACAAAAAAGACTTTGTTTAAGAATAATTTGTTCCATCCAAAAAGTATGTTCCAGAAAGGTTGCTGTGTAGAGTGAATGTTCAGGTCATGTAGCATAATTTGAGCTTAGAAATACAGTCATGGCCTCAAAGCACCTCACTTGCCAAACTGCAGTTTACTATAAGTTTAAGGCTTTGCTTAGTATTGCAAGACAATTGTCTTCATTTATTTTTCTTATTTTACTTGACAAGTTAAACACTAGCTACTACCAACATAGCTCTCTTATGTGTCCTAAGTTGTTCAAGAAAAAAAAAAAAAAAAAACACATGCACAATTCAAAATGTCTCTTAGGGCATTTTCTGTGGTGATAGCACAAGAAACAGAATATCAATAGACATGCATTGTAGATGGTAGAGCGAAGGCAGGTGGGCTTCCTTGCAAAGAATGCTGGACAAGACATTGAACAGCAGTTCATTATAGAGTGAAGATATCCTGGAGGGAGAGAAGGAAAACGGTAGCCAGAAAAGAAAAAATTCTCCACCCCGATGAAATTGGCAGTTTTGGCAGTGATTTCAGAGTTGTCAGCAAATGAAAAGGGGAATAACTCTATGGGACAACAAAAAGCATTTAGGAAGAATTACATTGCAAAAGCCTGAAGGGAAATACCCCTTCTCCAGGCTGCCTTTTCTAACAGCGTCATCACTCCCCTGTTCAGTGACCATAAAAGTAACAGACTATATGAAAATGATCAAAAATTGAAAAGCTATGCAGAAAAGGGAATTTGTCCAGTCACTAAACTAAGATGTCATATTCTTATTCAACATATTTATAAATCTCAGGGCAAAGAACGGACTAATGTGACAATGACTTAAAATTAACACCTTGAGGAAAATCCAGGCTCGTATTCATTTTCATGACTGTTCCATTTTAAAACTGAAATCCTCGAAGTTTTTGTATAAATTAATTCAGAGATTAAGTTACAGCCAAAAAATTCCTATATGCCAGCCATCTCCATGGGAAATAAATACATTTCGAAAGGGGAGTAGATTAACATAATGATTTGCTTTGGGTCTGACATAGACACATGAAAGAATTTATTAGAAATTATTTCCAAAGTTATTCTGAAAATGATATTTTTACAAACCTTGAATTGGATAATTTAAGCAGAACTTGAAATAATAAAGGTTAATAAGCAGATTTATTCACCTCAAGCATAGTGTTACCACAGTACTTTATATTTTTATTGGGAAGAATAAATATTAAGGTAAGGTATTCTGTATATATTCAAAATTAATGTTGTTCCTTCTACTTTAAGTCTGGAAAATAATGATCTGTTTAACCTCATGGATGCACTGGAATTCTCATTGAAAACTTTTTTTAGCATAGTATTCCAAGAACATCCTTTGTTTGCTCTTACTGTGTAATTTCAAATCCACTGTAAACAAAGGGAGCTTAGCCTTTTCCTCTCACTCATCGGTACTCTCCTTGATAAATCAAGAAGCAGAAACTTGTTACATGATATGTTTATATATTAGATATTTAGTTTATCAATTATTTCTTCCCCTAGTCATTCTTCCAGAGACACGCTGATATAGACACAGACACAACAAGACATTTTTTGTCAGCGATTGTACCCATAAGTTTGCACATGTTCTTGATAGTACAGGATGTACTGAGTGTTGTTGCTATTTTGGTCATGGTGTTTTTGCTGGAAAATGGGATCTGTTTTTTGTGAGGCCTGACCATTCTTATTAGTTGCGTGAAGAAACTGGTTGGCTTGAATTTTGTCTAATACTTCTGTACTTTCATATTGCCTTAAATGTTCACAGTAAAACCAGATTACCATACTGTAGACTTTATTTTAGCATGGTCTAATCAGAATCGAGGCAGCTTACAATCTAATATTCACTCACATTATTTAATTTTCCATAGCATGCAAGTAAGGTAACGAACCTTTCCTGTAAGATTTCACAATTGTTTATATCTTTCATTCCCCTACAGGTTTAGTGTTTGTTTCTTTCTCATACCAAATCTGAATTCTACATATTTTTGCCATTATATGGATTGTAGATATTCATATGTAATCATTCTCTTTCGATTTTAGCACTATTCACTTTAATATAGACAATTCTATTAAAAGTCCTCAAAATAATGATGTTTAAAACTAAATCTATAAGCTCACTAAAATTGGAAACTCTGAAGCTTTATCCTGCTAACCTTCATATAGAGTTTCTGTGCATTGCTTTCCAGGTATTAAAGGCTGTGCCTTTATTCTAGTATATTTTGAATAAATTATCAGGTGCCAATGTTAGGATGACTGGTTTTCATGCATTATAATAGTGTTATACAAAGGGCAGCTTTAGGCATGGGATGGCTAAAAGTCTGTGCACTGCATAGTAGTTCTTGCTGCCTGGGGTATGTTATGAGAAGTACTCTGTCACCCAACAACATTTACCTGAAAAGTCACTTCCAGCACAATGCCTGGGAAGTGGCCTCTACATTAAAAGTTTGAGCACCAATGGAGTGAGTGTCTTGGAGAGTTGTAGGATATGGTTTCCCCAATGCCAGTCAGATTCTGGCACAGGTAGTTTCTCTAAAAGCCAATGACAGAAGCATTTATAGTCTTCCTTTAAAAAAGAAATTCTATATTTTCACTTAAAAATAGCTTAATAAAAAATTTAAAAGTATCTATAAGTAAATGCTACACTGGAGGAAGGAAATAAACTAAATGTTTAATTCCAAACTGAGTGTGGATAACAAAAGGCAAAACGAAGACAAATGTTTTCATACTAAACCACAATAGACTAGGCTTTGCTAAAAGCCATTTACTGGCACCATTCAAGAAGAGACCAAGAAGAGACCACAGTATTAAGTGGGGGGAAATTAATACTTCCCTGATAATTCTAGCTAGTCAGAACAAGGTAATGGGGGTGGGCATATCTTAAATGTTTTCTCATTTAACTGATTGAGAAAATGAGACTAGAATATTTAATTTAATTATTAACCCAAGAGATCCAATTCGGCAATCAAATTTTGAATGAAAATATTTTTCTTCTAAACAAAATCAAGACACAAAATAACTCCATCTTAAAATGTTCTGAGTATATCTATTTTTCCAATTGTTATATGGACTACCACCAGGTTTTTGTTGTATTGAAGCAAACAAAATCCACATATTAACAAAATCAATGCACATGTTGGAAATTTGACTAAATATGCATAATGACTAATTTGTATTACATTATTGTTAATAGGACAATTCTCAATTTAATTACTGTTGCAATGTCATGTTTATAGCATAATGTTCTAATTACTTTCTTTTATGATTTTAAGTAATTCTTTTTTTTAAAAAAGCATTTTCTCTTTTGTATGCAGGAATATTGAAAATGCCACATTTAACACCCCAAAAGAAGAATATTAGCATACAGCATATGTACTATCTGAACATAGTCAGCAACCTTTAGCCTATTTGAAAGTAAAACTATATTGAACAAATGAAACCATCAAGACTATGGATTTTATAAGATATATTTTCAAATGATACTTTTAGCTGTTTATTACAGGTAGTAACTGTGCAAAGCAATTTGCAATATTTACTTTTTCTTCTAAACAATCTTGATGTTAGCGCAACTGCTGTTCCTATTTTGTTTATGAGTGTGAGGATAATGCAGCCTCTCTCTGCACGGCACTGGATGTGTAAGGTTATTTGTTAGATAAATGTTGCAAGAGTAAAATTTACTTAGTTAAATATAATTATTAACAATTATTAGAGTAAAAGTATTGTGATTCAAAGCATAATTAAGCAAAGGCATTTATTATATGCTTCTATTTTCCAATTTTAGCTTTTTCTTTGTTCTAATGTTTTATACTTTCACCTTTGGATCCTAAAGTAGATATAGTCTGAGATCAAAGATACCTACTTATGTGACTATTTCTGTTTTAACTCAAACTCTAACTAAGAGTGGAAGCAAAAGATGAAGATAGGGTTGACTGACTTCTCTCCCAAAACAAAAGGAAGAGAAAATTCAATATAAACATAGCCATTCAAAACAGTACAGATTTACGTGCTTTTTCAAATCCAAGAAAGAGATGAAGTCTATGCAGCATCCCTGGACTGTGTTTGCCTGTGCTTTGTAAATGGTGCAGATATGAAAAACTTCTTTCTTGATGTCAGGGCTTGACTGGAGACAGTAAATCTTTTAACTCTCAATTATCCATGGACTATTATTAAATCTGAAGATTAAACAGGCCCCTAACTTCTCGTTCTTTTTACTTTCTTTCATTGTTTTCTTTTTTCCTAGTGGATTTTTGGCAATTTCATTGCTTAATAGTTTGCCAACAAAAGATATATCTAGAAAAGAAAAAAAAAAAGAGTCAAATCAATCACTTTAAATCCTGTTAACAAACTATGTAAAAAGGATTTGGTCAGTGGAAAACTTAGCTCACATAACACCCACATACTTCTGAGGGAAATCTTGTTGTGTCCTGGGGTGTGACAATTTAGAAAACAAAGATTTTCCATTTGAGGACACAAAATTGCCTTAGAAGTCAAAATACCAGCCAATAATAAGCCACAATGCACAGGAACAATTGCCTGGTGGAAATAAGGTGCAATCTTAGAAGTGTAGACCATTTTTGTTTTAACCTAGCAGGCATTTTAATTGCAATATTGAAATTTTTCCAAGTTCATCAGAAGAATTTGACAAATTAAGAATTTAATGTATAGTTGATTTCCAGAAATTTATCAAGGGTGTTATTACAATGAAATGTTCATTGCACAGAAATTTGAAAGCATGTTTTCTAAAAGAAGAGAATGTTTATAAACAAAATACATAGCTAGAAAGTCTTATTAAAGGGATTTGAGTGAAATCTACTTTTTTTTTTGCCAGAAGGGCTATATATGAAGAAATTGGATTATTTATATGCACACATTAATTTTTCTAACTTAAAAATATCTCTTCTGTCTTCCTCTCACTGGACTCTGAGGAGGGGCACTTTAAGAGTGTATTTTCATGGAACGCACTTCCATATCTCAATAGTCCCAAAGAGTTATTACATTGGTTCCAACCTGAGGCTTACCATTTAAATGAGAAGGAAAATTTAGTCAATGATCTGAGTCTATCAAATTCCAAATATTTAATCCAGAGACCTGGACAATTTCTAGCTTTTTAATCCAAATGATTAGCATCATAAAAATATAGACATTATCTTTAAACAAGTAACATAACTGCCCAAGGAAAGGCCTTGTCAATTTTCTAAAAAGACAAGCAAATAAAAAACAATGCTTAGGCAGTTTTTATCAATTCCCTGTGTCTGACTTCTACTGACATAAAACTTTATCTCTGCTTAATGTAAAGACAACATCCAAACTATTGCTAAAAGAGATTTTGGCTCAACACTTAACAAACATTTATATGACATGTAAATTCTCTTTTTGTTTAAAAATTTCATATAAACCTAATTTCAATAAAGGTACCTCTTTAAGAACTATTGTCTATTTAGTACATTTTTGTTAAAAATAATCTATGTACCTAGTAGGATGCTAACCCTTGTGGTGATATTAAATAATATGTGTGAGATAAACAACATACATCCTGTATAAAAATCATCTGAAAATAAAATATACATAATCTAGTCAGTATCAACAGAAGTTGAGAAGGGAGAGAGATTGAGTGGAGTTAAAAAGAAAGTAACCCCAGTAAGGATCATTATTACATCCCCAGTTCCAAGCACAGCACCTGACACTTGGTGGGTATCCAAAAACCATTGGGAAGTGGATGTGGCTCAAGTGGTTGGGCTCCCGTTTACCATATGGGAGGCCCAGGGTTCGATTCCAGCCTTCTGGTAAAGGCAATCTGGCCGTCGCCGGTACAGCGCGGTGAGCTGGCACAGCAAGATGACGTGACAAAGGGAGACAAGCAGACAAAGAAAAACGTACAGCAAATGGACACAGCAAGCACAAGCAACAAGGGGGGGATGAATAAATAAATAAAATAAATCTTTAAAAAAAAAACATTTATTGAACAAGTAAGATTTTGAGGTCTGGGTAATCTAATCTTTAGAATATAGCATGTAAACAGGTATTAGGGTATAAGATTTATATGAACTTGAGTTTCATAATTCAGAGCTACATACGGATTGCTCAGTTCTGATAGAGAAAGATGACAGAATTCCAACCAACATAAGAGGCATGTTTGAGGCACCGCTGATGAGGAATCATTGTCAATGCTGTAAGAAAGACCAATGAGCCTGAGCACAGAATTATTGAAGTCCAAAACAACATCTTGTCTCAGCCATCAATACCCTGCTGTGATCCCTCAAAGAATTTTAAGTATGCCATAGATGGACTGATTAGGAAAAAAACAACAAAGCAACATGTCTGACATTGATTATATTAATTTCCAGGACGTTACAACACTCATCCACCATATAATTAACATTTTTTTCCCTTTGTTAATGCATTCTCTTCTCTTTATCTTTCTGTTTCTTACTCTGCTTCCTGCTTTCTCCCCACCACCTCCCAACTCATACACACAAGTAAAAGCAAGATTTGAAATTATACAATTTGAAAACAGTTTATTCTGTCACTCCTGTTTAAATGAGTGCTACTTATACAAGTACAGTCGAGCCTCTTTTGTTCTTGCCTAACTACAGATAAGAATAACATTTCAAGCAATAAAAGCAGTTTAGTCTGCTAAAAGTTCTGGGAATGATATTTATGTAAAGAACAAATGTCCCACCTTCTGAGAAGAGGCGTCGCGCAGTCACGGCCTCGTCGTCGAAGGCAGACCATCTGGGAAAGCAGCCCCTGCACACACCCACCAGGACTTGCCTGACTGAAGGGAGCGCACTTGGCGGTGGATTGCCTCCACAGCGGCCAGCCCCAGGACTTTGCAGGTAGAATTCTTTAACTAGTTGGCTTTTTCTAGCCCACTCCCCACAGAGTCTGCAAAAAATGATGCTAAATGCTAGCATTTGCTTGCTTTGAATGCTAAGATGGAAAAAAAACCAGACACTGAGAATATCCTCAGAGCACGTGGGGATGAAATAATGCGGCTGGGAAACTGAAGAGAAAGTCAGCCAGTAGGATGGGTTTCCTGTGCCTTAACTGTCTGGTCAGGTAAACTGACTGAGAGGAAAGGAATAAAAGACATATCTAACCATCATTTTTACAAGGCTGACCTGAAGCACAAAAAAACTGACTCGATTTGTGGAGAGGGTACCGTAGGACTAATTCTATTCTGTATGTTTGGGTAATTTTAATTCTCCCTTCAAGCAATTATCTGTAGAAAAGCAAGTCTAACAAAATTAAACTGAAATCATAATCCATGGAGGGACATTATATCTACCTTTATTTTCAACAGATTATCCAGAAGAATGCCCTATTCACAGAATATTTTTTCTAATAAGACTGTATTTAAACTCAACGTATGTAAAGTCTTATTTATGTAAAATATATGTTGATGTTTTATAAGCATTTTAAGATCATTTGTGTTGACACAAGCTTACTAAACTTCTGTCTCTCAGTAAAAAGGATGATTTGAAAATTCCTCCTTGAGACAAGGCATCACCAAAGAAAAAACTCATATGTGATAAAAATAGAAAATATACAACCATACTTTGGGTAAAAGGAGTGTACTCTTTCACATTAATGTCATTTAGAGTTCAATCTACTTGGGTCTCTTATACTCAGTAAAAGACGCTAAATCCAGTCTTTCCTTGAAATAACCATGTGCTGCCCACCCTCCACCCAAATATTTTGTTGTTTTCACTAATACACATTTTATGTATATTTATTATTGTTTTATATGTTAAAATCATAGGTTATAAAAATATGTGCTCAGTGTAAAAACTTATACAATATAGACAAGTAATAAAAGAAAGTAAAAATACCTATCATCAAGAAAAAAAACAACAAATATTTGAAAAAATATCTATCTTGGCTTTTATCTATGTCAGAGTTATGCATATTTATTTATACCTACCTGTGTTATATGCTCATAAATAGATATAATTAGAAAGCCAGATGGAAACTTTATGATAAAGCAACCATATTATAGATTGTTTTTTAAACTGATTTCTTCCTTTCAATATTTTTCCATGTCTATAAATATAGAACTGCATCTACTTTAATATTTGCACCATAAACATGCCCATATCCTAATACTCTTGCCATCACTGAGTACTATTTTTTTCCCTGATGGGTGAAATATGATAAATCATTGTTTATTTTAATTTTATTTCTTTGATTTTTAATTAAATTGGAGCATTTTTAAAATGTTAGTTACCATTTGTATTTACCCCTTTGGGAAATTACCTGTTCAAGTTTATGGCATTTTGTTCTATTTAGGTATTTGCATTTGCTTTGATTTGTTTTCTTGATATCAAACTAAATAATATTCCCAGACTTTCATTCACTATGTGAAGATTAAATGTTTACATGTATGTGAATACGAACAATATTATTTGTTTGTCAGGATTCTCATTGTAAATCATAAGCTTCTTTATGGACAACTGCTCAATATTATATAATAATACATAATAATACATATAATAATACATAATATATTATGTACATAATACATACTATATATTGGGCTAAAGCACACGAAGTATATAGGACTGGGGAGGAGGCAAGAGAGAAGAGAGGGAGGGTGGAAAGGAGAGAAAGAGAGTAAGAGGGAGAGAGTATGGTTGAGGGAAGAGTGAAGAGAAAAAGTATTACCTACAGGTAATTGGCTTGATAATTTGAATTGTTATTGTCAATCGACAAAATGTCTCTGAGTACCCAGTTTAGAATCAGAAAGTTTTATCACTTGCTACCAGTATTACTTCTTTTCCCAATATTATATAAACTCTCAGGCCCAGCGTCATACTACCTGCAACTGAGTCTCAACTGGAAGAACTATCACTGCACAATATTTAGTCTTACACAAAAATGTTCAAAGGAATATATTCCCAAGCAAAGTGAATCTTTGAGCCTTTCTACCAGAGTCCAGAAGCAAAATCAGCTCATCTTTTTAAGATCTATGTTTTGGAATCAAAGAGAACAATTAAGAGAAATATTAATAATCTGTATTGAGTCATTTGGTGTTTAAAAAATATTTTTTACACTATGTCGTTTAATCCTTCACAACAACTCAATGAAGAGATTCACATGTATGCGGTGCAGGATTCAATCCCCAGTACCTCCTAAAAAAAAATATTTTGTCAAGAAAGAAAGAAAACCAAACGTTCAGAGAATTAATACCAATCCTTCTTAAACTCTTCCAAAAAAACTCAAAGAGGATGGAATATTTCCTAACTC
>JAQZBX010015164.1:0-37820 GCA_029593785.1 Cabassous unicinctus
CCAGCTCCAAGACAGGGCAGACCTGGTTTCAGGTACTAGGTGGACCAGCTCCAAGACAGGGCAGACCTGGTTACAGGTACTAGGTGGTCCAGATGCCACCCACCCCCACGAGAAGTCCAGCTCTTTAAGAACCAGTACCCTGAATGAACAGTGTCCTCCTCCACAGAAAGTACTGTAGTGGCTACAGAGCCTCCATGCTTTTGTCCCACAGAGAAAGCCAGCCAGTGGCATCCCCCATGGTAGCTCCTGTACAGCCCAAGTGTCCTTTCTTTTATACACAGACATGCAAGTGAATCTCACAACGCCTCTGGTCTGATCATGGTCGCAGCCTGGGTCGCAGCTGTCTACCACAAGCAGGGGTAACTGCCACAGTTCTGAGAGGCATCGCCAGGGCTTCTCAGACTCGCACCAAAACTCTCCAACTATTTTGCTGTTCTGTCATAAAATAAAAAATCTAGGAATCTGGCTTTATTATAAGCACACATCAGGGTATGCCAAACAGCTCTCCTTAAGTGTCTTCAGAAAGAGAGACAACCTATGGATTAACAACAACAACAACAACAACAAAAAACAGAAAGTATTACTACTATTTATTATTTTTAAAAAATACTTAAAGAGCTGAGAGGAAACCTGTCAGAGTAAAAAGAGTATGGACTTTAAAGTCAAGCAAACACGGGTTTGAATTCTGTTTCTGCCATTTGCTAGCTGTGAAACCCTGGGCAAGGGTTAACCTTTTGTAACATGTGTTTTCTAAATGTGAGATGGGAAAAATAATACTTATTTTTGCAGAGTCATTGTAAGGACAATACATAATAAGCATCTCGCAAAATGCCCAGGTGAAAGGAGTGCTCAATAAATGATTGCTATTATTAAATTTTCAAAGTGGGAGACAGAATGAGATGGGAAAAAAGGGGCACCTACAGTGATCACCATTACTGAATACATACATAAGCACCAAGTTTATGAAAAAAGCACCTAACACTCCTGTGAATGTCAGTAATACGTCTAGGAACTATAGATCCCAAACCGAATCATAAAGCGTCAGTCCAACTGTGCTCTCTAGTAATTTAGAACAAGCTTGGAGAGAGATTACTTTTGTACTACCCATAAAGTAAAGGCTCCCTAAACGGATCAATACTATAAACAAATCCAGAAAGCCTGTTTAAGGCACTAAGATTAAAAACTTGAGCACACTATTTATGTTCACAGATTTCCATAGGTAGGAATAGGTCTAATGTCGTCACATTTTTAAGCTAACAAAATCTCCCTTTCTGGGCAGTGAGAGGATTGTACTTGTGATCTTTCCCCTTCCAGCTTACATTCTCTTGTTGAGTAATATGCAGTTCCTTTTCTGAATTCTGCAAATCAGACAATTTTTTCATGTCGTGTTGATTTGGCTTGACGTATATGTGCACCATTCTATTTGCCTAGCATTCCACCTTACACCTTTGGCCCTCCTGGGATCATTTTCCTGTCTGGTGAATTATATCTTATAGAACTTAAGTGATAAATTCCCTCAGTTTTGCCTAACTCTAAATGTTTCCATTTTATCTTAATACTCAAATAGCACTTGAAAATAGTTTTGTTGGATTCACACTTTTACTTTGCTGCCATTCAATTTCATATAAGTGGCCCGGTTCTTTTCTCTGGCTGCTTTCAAGACTATTTCTGATGTTCTAAAGTTAAGATAAGTCTAGGCATGGATTTCTTTTTTAAACCTGGAATACACTATGCTTTCTGGACCTATGAATTCCTGTAAATCCTGAGAAATACCTATACATATTGAAAAATGCAACACATGTATCAAGCAAGACAAGGCAGTAGAGAAAGACAATATTAAAAATGTTTATGGTACTTATATGCATTTAAATTCTTTTGTCATAAAAGACAAATCCTCTAATAATACCCATATTAACATCACACCAAAATAAAGAAAACATACTTGGACCACTGTTTCTATTGTGATACAGTTGTTTATGGACCAAAATAAAAAAAAAAAAAAAAAAAAAAAAAACACCAAAAAACATAACTTTCTGATGACACTAATTCTTCCATCAAAGAACTAAAAAGGAATTTATATTAGATTTTAATTTTATGCTTCATCATGAAAGTTCCCACAGCATAAAATAACATAATGCTTCACAACTCTTACGAAGTTTTCTTTTCAGTTTTCCTATTTTTTTCCATCTTCACTAATCAAATCACAACCACTATATAATTTTTCTTGGTTCTAAATACTGATGAAAGGTATAGAATTTATAGAGGGGAATTAGGACAATTAAGAGTTCTAAGGAATTGCAAAATGCTCAAATATCAATCTAATTATCTTGCAATTATGTTCATTTTACTCAAATTCTTCAAATATCAATAATCCATACATACTTCATTGACAAGAATACCAAAGTCTTTGACCATCCTAAGGCACCAAGATTTCACTGTACCTGCCCTAAAAACAAGAGAAAGGAGAGCAAATGAAAAGAAGTAGAGAACGGTTTCCCGCTTCACTTTCATCCATTCTAACCCTCCCCCAAAGCAAAACCAATAAAACAAAGGGGAAAAAAATTGATACTCTAAGAAGCTTTCTGGCATAAGGATCTTCTTCAAGCTGCTGCCAAACAAGGTGTGATTTTTTTTTTTTAAAGATTTTTTTATTTTATTTATTTATCCCCCCCTTGCTGCTTGTGCTGCTGTGTCCATTCGCTGTGTGTCTTCTCTGTGTCTGCTTATCTCCCCCTTGCTGTGAGGTCTTGCCACATCAGCCCACGGCGCTGCGCCAGCCGGCCTGCCCTCACAAGGAGGCGCCGGGAAGCGAACCCGGGGCCTCTCATATGGTAAACGGGGGCTCTATCCACTGAGCCACACCCGCTTCCCACAAGGTGTGATTAACTAAACTACCTTTCCCTCTTCTTTTTAAAAAATAAACCTATAAATGCTGACATTACCGATTATAATCCATACGTTATTTTTGCAGAAGCAAAAATAATGAAGTAGCAACTTCAAAACTAAAAGCAAAAGAAAGTATGTCTACTTCCTTACAGTGGAGTAAGTGTTCTAAGGAACTTCACTCTCGCATATGCACAAGCTCAATTTAAGACAAGTTTACACAGATTGCTTTGCCTAAACTGATAGGAAGGTTTGCTGCCTTAGAAATATTTTCACAGGCAATGGAAATGAAACACAAACGTTTACAAAATTTGACAAGGTCTAGCAGCTACATTGATCAGTAGTAGTAAAGAACAGCTCTGCCTTCCTCAAAGGCACCTAAAGATGGACGGGGAGAAAAAACCCGGAGCTAAAGCCACTGAGTTAACTTTAGGCCCCTGTAACAAACAGTTGACTAGATTTCGCTTTAGAAATTCCCTTCTTATCCCAGGCTTCCATAACACCCCTTATATGAAAGGAGGTAAGAATCACTAAAAGATTGCTTCATAAATTCTGAAAGCGCTCCTGCAGCACCAGTGCGCAGGCTGGCTATGTTACAGAATGCGTACATTCTGCTCAACAGCAGAGAAAAGCATTGGCTGTGCCCCCACCAGCACTGAGCTAATGGACACTTCCCTTCTCTCTGCCTCATTTTCCACCTCTGCCAACAGGTGTAACAGAAAGAGCAAGACCAGGGGAGAAAGGGACTAAGCCCAAACTATCAGTGCTTCCCCCCAAACATAAAAAAATAAAAACAAAAAGCATCCAATACCAACGATAAAAACTTAGTACAATGTGGCTCCCAGTGGAGATGCCGCGCGTCTTCCAGGCTGCTGACATGTCACTTTCTCAGGGACGCCTTCTCCAATCCGCCCTGGCTCTGACTCCTCCAGGCCCAGACCCCTTTCAGATGCCACCTATCTCTTGTCATAGCTACTGTGCAGAATGTGGCTTGTTACATTAATTAGACTGTAAACTAAACATACTCCTGTTTTCATATCAGAGCCTTTGAGCATGGTGCATAATAATAATACCCTTTCTACGAGTCCTCTGGATTGTTTCAAATTTCATACTAGTCTAAACAAGATACCAAGAAACATCTCTGGGCACACAGCTCTCCATCCAAGCCCCCTACTTCCGTGGAACTACAAGGCTAAAGAACGTGGCCACTTCTAGGGCGCCTGATAAATTTACACACGTGTACCTAGAGCACACACTTTTTTTTTTTTAGGTAACATTTCCTTTTAAGCAAAGATTACTTAGGGCTATTTCAATATGAAAAAGACAAACCCCGCTCCCTGGTGAGTGGACTCCCTTTCCCACTCTGAAATAAAAACACTCCCTAGGACCTGCAGCCGTGGGCCCTAAGCCTCCTCACAGGCCGCACTCTGGGCCGTGGGAGACGCTACATACTGCCCTGAGCGTTCCGAGCACAGCGAAACCTGCTTCCTTCTGACCACACGTTTCCAGGGCTGAAGAACTTGAAAGTTTCCTCACGTTTCATAAAATAAATGAAAGTAAAAGAAATAAAACTGCGTGTTTTGAGGTAAATATTAGCTTAGTTCATAAGAACTTTTTCCTGGGCATATCCAAAGGATGATGGTTTTATTAGGTTAGGCCTGAAACTGGGACTTCCCTTCTAATAACATATCATCTCTGTAAATAAAGTGGTATTTTTATAGCATAATAATTTTGACCTTATGCTACAATCCTTTTTTTCCCCAAATTGATTTTATTGATACATATTAATAAAGCATACAATTTCATCCAGAGTACAATCAATGGTATCTGGTATAATCACATAGTTGTGCACTCATCATTTCGATCATTAGCAGTGCATTTTCATTATTTCAATACTAATAATACAGAAAAAACAGACAAACAAGAAACTTCTTCACCCCTCAATCTCTGTTTCCCCTGCTGCACATATACAATTCTTAAAATATGATTTTTCTTTTCAGACTGGCAATTATAAGGCAATTATAATGCCTCCCCCATATCAGCCACATTATATTATCACCACCATTTTAATAAAGACTTACAATACACTCATAATATATAACATTATTAGTAAATTGATAGTGTAAAATTGTGAATCAAAGCTAGAGTCCAGAAATGTTTCCAAATGCTCAGTTCTCTAAGACAAGAATCTTTTTTGAGCTAATGTGTACTATGATTTCTATAATAGTGAGATAGGATATCACTGAACTTTCCATTAAATACCAAGAGAAAAGAACTCTGTTTTGTCTGTATCTGTTAATGGGGGAGGAGAGGGTTAAGGAAATGAGAAAATAGGATGAAGGGGGAAAGGAGACAGACAGAATAGACGGGGCACTTTAACTAGGATGTGATGAATAGGGGGGAAGTCAGGGGGAAAACCATCACTGCTCCCTTTTGAGGTTTATGAACAAACCACTAATAAAAGGTTCTTTGGAAAAATAATTTTTTTAACCAATTTTGTTTCCTTATTCCCCTATTCTGGGCTTTTCATTTTTAGTTAAAACTCAAGATAACTAGTCATTGATTCTTTTTGGCATCTCAGTAGGTAGCAAAGTGATAAGAAACCTCATCCTTCTCATTTTGGTGAAAATAAATCTTTTGGGTTAGAAATGCCACTGAATTTAAAATATATACACACAAAATGGGTAAGAATAGACTTTATTGCTCTGTAGCTATTATTCTTCCATTCTGAGAGCCGTATCATACAAAAGTATGTCCTTTCAAGGAAACAGGTTTTTAGGAGCTCCTACCCCAACCATAGGTAACCTTCATACAAGGGCATCCAGTAAGTAGCACAAAGGCAAATTCAACTTCACAACTATTCTGCATCCATTTCTAAATTTGAGGTAGCTGTCATTTTTCTATGAGTTTATAAAAGGGACAGTTTTTATCTTTTAAAATACAATTTGTTTTAAAATGTCAAAATCTGTTAAATAGGGAAGCGGGTGTGGCTCAATGGATAGAGCCCCCGTTTACCATATGGGAGGCCACGGGCTCGTTTCCCGGGGCCTCCTTGTGAGAGCAGGCCAGCCCGGGCGGCGCGGTGGGCTGATGCAGCAGGACCTCACAGCAAGGGGGAGATAAGCAGACATGGAAGAAACACAGAGCGAGTGGACACAGTAAAACACAAGCAGCAAAGGGGGGGGAGGGCGGGATAAAAAAATAAATAAATCTTTTGGGGGAAAAAAAAAATCTGTTATATAAAATTAAAATTTAATCTCTTTTTTACTTGGTCTCAGCATTTCTTTGAGCTTTTATACCAAGAAATGAAACTTCATAAAATCAAGCAAAAATATGGCATTTGCCCTTATCACTTAGACCTCTGTTTCTAATATTTGTTCACGGATGGATTCATTTAATATTTTGGGGGCTGCAAAATGGTTACACTTGCTAATAACTTAGCAAACATAAAATTTACAAAGCAGCAAAGTTTAAGACATGTCAATGGAAAACATCACGGGATGTACCCTAATGTTAACCCAAACTCTTACTTAGATTTGTGCTGATAAAATAAAAGGTAGAGTCAAAGAAGTCATAGGGCTATTCAGTTTGGCTCTTGTTATCACTTTACTGTAGGAAGGTCAAATCTTTGTGAAAAGAAGAAAAACAAATGGACTTGCTCCTTTTCCTGCATGTCCTTACCCATTCAAGTAAGCCAAGCCAGAAGGCAGGGTATCTTCCCAACTCCTTCCCCTCCCTCACCTCCTACAGCCAGTTCAACCTAAACCCCATGCATCTTCTTTCTAAAGCATTCTGGCCGTTTCTCTCCAGCACCACCGTCACCTCCTAAGTTCAGACCACTATAATCCCAACTCTGAATGTCTACAGCTGCACACACAGCGGAGCTGCCCTGTAAGGCTGCCCATGCTGGGCACCACAGACTGCAGGCGGGGAGGCGGCACTCACAGGATGCTCCCTGAAGTCCTGCAGCGTGCAGCCTGCAGGGCTACAGTGGCCACGCACGGTGGTTTCCCAAGAGCGCCTCCGGCTCCAGTCTTGTCCCGTCCAACCCATTCTCCACACTGCAGCTACTAAGGTCACCTTCCAGATTCAACTAAAATCTCCCTTTAATGGCTTCCCACTGCACTCAGGCTCAGGGCTAACTCTATACTGTAACTTGAGGGCCCTCCGTGAACTGGCCCAAGCTTACCTCTTACCACCAAACAGCCTTCTACTCCCTATGCTTCCTTCCCTGTGGACATGTTTTCCTTGAAAGTCCTGGAATACCCCATGCTCCCTTGTTTCTGGTCTCAGCTGTCCCCTCTCCCTAGAATCCGAGCCATTCTTCTGCCCACTGTCCTTCAGGTCTTAGCATAGATGTGACTTAGACGTCAGCTCGATTTAAGAGAAGAGTAATAACCTCTTCTATAGAAACCTGTATTGCTCCCCAATGCAACAGCTGACTAATCTGTATCTGACCTGTGCTTTCCCACCAAGTTAAAGGAATTTGAAAGCAGCAGGTCTGTTTCATCATCATTGCTGTAGCTCTACTTTGAATACAACAGGTGCTCAATAAAAACTGCCCCAATGAACAAACAATCATTTTCATGCAGTCCAAATTAAAACACTTCAGTTACTATTTAGCAATTTTAAGAAATTATTTTTAATGTTTTTTAAAGCATTTCCAAAGGACTTAACAACTATAAAATATATCATCAAGAATGAGGAGGCTTCAGGGACTAGCAAACAGCTTCTTGTTAGACAGCAGGAAGAATAAAATTTCTAGGAATAGCTCTAACTGAGGACATAAAGGATTAACACACAGAAAACTACAAAACATTGCTAAAAGAAATCAAAGAAGAGCTAAATAAATGGAAGGATATTCCATGTTCATGGATTGGAAAAATATTAAGATGCCAATTCTACCCAAAGCAATTTACTTATTTTTTTAAAAAGGTTTATTTATTTATTTATTTATCCCCCCCCTTGCTGCTTGTGTTTGCTGTGTCCATTCGCTGTGTGTTTTTTCTGTGTCTGCTTATCTCCCCCTTGCTGCGAGGTCTTGCTGTATCAGCCCACTGTGCCGTGCAGGCCGTCCTGCTCTCACAAGGACGCCCCGGGAAGCGAACCCGGGGCCTCCCATATGGTAAACAGGAGCTCTATCGATTGAGTCACACCCGCTTCCCAAAGCAATTTATGAATTCAACGCAATCCCAATGGAAACTCTAACAGCAATCTTTGCAGAAATGGAAAAGGCAATTATCAAATTTACATGGAAGGGTAGGAAGTCCTGAATAGCCAAAGCCATCTTGAAAAGAATAGATTGGATGACACACACTTCCCAGTCTTAACACTTATTACAAAGTCACAGTAATCAAAACAGCATGATACTGGAACAAGGACAGACATAGAGACCAACAGAATTGAACTGAGAGTTCAGAATTCAACTCTCACGTCTATGGCCAACAGATTTTTGACAAGGCTCCAAGTCCACTCAATTGGAAAAGAACAGTCTCTTCAACAAATGGTGCTGGGAAAACTGGATCTCCGTATGCAAAAGAATGAAGGTGGACCCTACTTCACATCATATTCAAAAATCAACTTGAAATGGACCACAGACCTAAATATAAGAACCAGAACTATGAAACTCCTAGAAGTAAACATAGGGGAAGCATCATCAGGATGGACCCTGTGTTAGGCAATGGTTTCTTAGACTTTATACCCAAAGCACAAGCAACAAAATGAAAAATAGATAAATGGGACCTCATCAAAATTAAAAACTTTTGTGACTCAAAGACTTCATCATGAAAGTAGAAGGACAACCTAGAGAATGACAGAAAATATTTAGAAAACACATATGTGATGAGGGTTTAACCTCTAGAATATTAAAGAAATCCTACAATTAAACAACAAAAAGGCAAATAACCCAATTAAAACATGGACAAAAGACATGAACAGACATTTCCCCAAAGAAGATATACAAATGGCCAAAAAGCTCATGAAAAGATGCTCAAAATCATTAGCCATTAGGGAAATGCAAATTAAAATCACAATGAGACACCACTTCACAGCCACCAGAATGGCTACTATTAAAAAAAAAAAAAAAAAAAGGAATATTATAAGTGTTGGCGAGGACGTGGAGAAACAGGAACACTCATTGATTGTTGGTGGGAATGTAAAATGGTACAGCCACTGTGGAAGACAGTTTGGCAGTTCATCAGAAAGTTAAGTATAGAATTACCATATGACCTAGCAATCCCACTTCTAGATATATACCCCAGCAAGGCCTCAAACAGATATTTGCACACCGGTGTTCATAGTGCCAAAAGACAGAAACACCCCACATATCCATCAACTGATGAATGGATAAACAAAATGTGGTGTATACATACAACTGAATATTATTCAGCCATAGAAAGGTTATGACGTTCTAATACAGGCTACAGCATGGAGGAACCTTGAAAACATTATTCTTAATGAAATAAGCCAGACACAAAGGACAAATATTATATGATCTCACTGATAAGAAACAATGAGAAGAAGCAAATTCATAGAGTCAGAAACTAGAACACAGGTCACCGGGGGGTACAGTGGGGGTGGGAATGTGGAGTTAATGCTTAAATTGCACAGTTTCTATTTGGGTTGACAGAAAATTTTTGGTAATAGATGGTGGTATCGGTAGCACAACATTGTGAATGTCATTAACAACAGTGACTTATATATTTGGATGTGGTTAAGAGGGGAATTTTAGGTTCCATTTATGTTACTAGAATAAAAATTAAGGAAAATAACCATAGGACTGTACAACACAATTAGTGAAGCCTTAAGATAAACTACTGAGTAAAGTTAATAGTACAATTATAAAATTCTTTCATCAATTGTAACCAATGCAAGGTGTTAATAATAGGATGGTATATGGGAACTCTGAATTACCCACACTGGACTGGGCCCATGGTCCATACTCTAATACTCTAAGACCACAGGATTACCAGAGTGACAGTCTCTAAGATGAGATGTTTGCTCTCAAACATTAAACTGAAAGAGGTAGAATATACTCCAAAATATTTTCCCATAAGAATTCATTTACACATACTAAAATTTACAGACTTTTACTAGTATTCACATTTTCAGGTAAATGATTTCCTAGGATAATGCTATCTTTTAAAAGTTTATTTTATATAATTTTATTTACAGTTTACTTTGTATAATTGTAATCTTCTACTAAATCTTTTGAAAATAGTATAGAGGAAAATAGCTCTATACCAATTTTCTTTCTTTCTTCTTTTTTTTTTTTTTTTAATTATTTATTTTATTTATTTATTTCTCCCCACCCCCTTGTTGTTTACATTTGCTGTGTCTGCTTGTTGTGTGCTGGTCTTCTTTATAGGAGGCACCGGGAACAGAACCTGGGACCTCCGATGTGGGAGGGAGACGCCTAATTGCTTGAGCCACCTCCGCTCCCTGTTTTGTTGTGTCTCTCCAATATGTATTCCTCATGTCTCTTGTTGCATCATCTTGTTGCATCAGCTCGCCATATTGTTCATCTTCTTTAGGAGGCACTGGGAACTAAACCTGGGACCTCCCATGTGGTAGGCAGGAGTTCAATCACTTCAGCCACATCCGCTTCCTGCATACCAATTTTCCATAAGAGAATCCTTAGACATTCACAGTTGCATTACTATGTGTCAATGTTAACTTCAATGTAAAAGTTCTAAAAATGATGGGGGAAGCAGTGTGGTACAGTAGAAATAGCCAGAAAAAAAGAAGTTAAAACCACTGAAAAGTGGTTACATCTCAGCTCTATTACTTGCCATCTGAACTTTGTAAATAAGAATTTCTCTATGTCTTTTACCTCTTCTATAGAATAAGGATAAAATTATCTGCTATGTTTACCTCTTAATAACTGTAAATACTAAGAAAATGAGGCAGAACATCCTGAAAGTTATGAAGTGCTTTACGAAGGTAACAATCATTAGCGACAATGAGAATAAAGAATTGTACCCAAGGAAGGAACTACAACTACTAGAGGTTTATAGGAAAAAGCCTGAAGAGTTGTAATAAAGCTCACAGGGCTTTTGCATAGACCAGATGCACATAAGCGAAATCAGCACTATAAACTTAAATAAACGCCCATGGTTTTTAGGTGCACCTGGCATTCAGCCCCTAAATTTTGTCAAACAGGGGGGAAACCATGTTTATACAAATGACTAATGTAATATGCATAATAAATTGCAACTTTTAAGAACCACCATTTTAATATTGACACCTATTTTGGTGTTTCCTACAGACCACATCAAATTCACATGTGCTTGTGAAAATAAAAGATTAAGAAATAATAATTTTCCAGAGGCTGAGGTTATTGAGAATTTATTTGTCTTAAGTAATGTTAAAAATCAAGTCTACTAGGACAACTTTACCATACTGCATACTATTAACATGTTTCTTTTTTCCCCTCCCAACATTATACATCATCATATTTACCCTGTGAATTTTAAGTCATTGTAATAGATTGCCAGGGTTATCTACTAATGTGGCCATATCAGGCAAAACTGTGATTTTTAAAAAATAGTAATATAATCAACCAGGAGGCTGTTTTGATTTTGACATTAATGCAAATATGAAACTGCAATTCCAAACTCCCAAAATTCATTAACTGCCATGCAGCAAAAATCTAATTTAATAAGAGGCATTGATAAGCCTTAAAATTTACAACTGCTAAAAAATTCATAAGACTTTAAAAAAAAAAACAAAAAAAACAGCATAGTAATAGTAACCCCAGCAGCCTTAATACCCTCCATTTATAAAATACAGCACAACTTACAAAACACTTTCACATGCTTTGTATTATTTACTTTGATTCACGAAACAACCCTCTGAGGGCAGATATTATCCCAGACATTCATAGAGAAACAAACTAAGACTCAGAGAAGTGAAAAATTAAGTCTAGATCCAACAGCAAATAGGGGCAGAACGACTCAGGCTTTGGCTCTGAAGTTCGGCGCGCAGCTTTCCATTTTCTCGTCCTGTCTCTAACCCTGCACCGGGAGGGCAGTGGGTGGTTGGTGACTGGGTTTCAGACACTTTAGGGTGATCTCAGAACACTTAGCCCCTTCTGGTTGCTTTCAGTGTCTCATCAAGACCCCCTCATGCAGGAAAATAAATCCTCACCCGTTTGACCGCAGCCCTGCACGTGTTCTTTAGGCTGTTGCTACCTCTTGCAGATACAACAGCAACAGCGTCAAGGTTACTTTTCACCATCTGAGTATGGGAAAACTGAAGGAAAATAATGACTTGGTGGATGGAAGGTATTCCTATTAAAAGGTAAAAGATTTGACCCTGACTTTTGAAGCACTTACAGAATTAGGGTGTAGGGTTCTCAAGTTTTCAGTAGCTTATCTCACAGGTGGTCTCTTCTTGTTGCCAGAGTGAACCCCTCCTCCACACAGGCTTGCCAGATTTAGGAATACTCTATGTGATATGTTCCAGGCAGTATTTGGGACACACTTATACTAAAAATATTATTTGCTGCTAATCTGAAACTCAAATTTAACTGGATGGCCTCTGTTTCACCTGGCAAATGCTACACCACCACATTCCAGCTAAGCTGGTGACAGCCTAAGAGCAGCTAGTACAGCATTATCGATAGCTGAATTCCTCGGTGCCCGTCACTGAGCACACCTCACAAGCACGCTGCGCCATCCACACGAGCTAAGTGCGGCCCAGGAAGGTGACTCCCGGTGGCCTAGCCCCTCTGTGTACAGTGCCCTGTGCTTGGCGCAAAGCAAACTCTTACTCTCTACTGTACCGTCCCAAGGTCTTCACCAATGATCCCTTCATTCTTATAGTGCAGCCTGCTCGGAATATTTACCAAACTCTGCTATTTGGTTAGGACAATCTCTGTGCATAAAGAATTCTGAATAGTCAGGTCACTGTATATGTCAATTTGTAAAGCAAGGTACAAATCGAGTTTTTAAATTCTCTTCCTTTTTCTTGGCTTCTAGGATGCTTTAGAAGCAACCAGAGTTCTTTTGGGTAAAAAATAAGTAAGGGGATAGGAAAATGAAATCCACTTTCCTACTGCCCCGTTCACCAAAGCAGGGCGCCCCAGTTCTGACAGTACTTCTCGGGCTCCCAGGAGGACTGCTCTTTTGGAGAGGGAGCTGACAAGAACAGGCACCGCACGCCTCTGCTCACAGCCCTGCACGGCTCAGGGTGTCACAGCGAGGGCCCTCGGCTTACCCCGGCATATCTCACAGAGGACTGGGGTAGAAAGAATCACCCCAAACCTCATGTGCTGGTGGGCACCTGGGCATGACTGGGCAAGGGCGGAGGTCACAGGACTTCTCCAAGCACTCCTGAGCGGGAGACAGCATGGGCACAGGAGAGGACAAGGTCTGGCGGTACACAGGAAGTGGGGACAAGCTGGAGGCAGCCTGGCCAGGCATCGTCTGCCCCTTAAAGCAGTGTGGTTCTGACCATGTTGCTGGACTTCACTGAAGCCTGACCCCTGACCAGCTGGGTAGGGATTACAGACGGCCCACGCACAGCGGCCCAGGACAGATGCCCAATATTGGAAGCTGTTAGAAACCATGGGCAGGTGGCCATCCTGTAGAATGAAATCACCCCCTTACAAAAGGAAAGAAGTTGGGAAGCGGGTGTGGCTCAATGGTTAGAGCTCCCGTTTACCATATGGGAGGCCCAGGTTCGCTTCCCGAGGCCTCCTTGTGAGGGCACGCTCTTCCGCAGGAAGCGGGTGTGGCGCAATGGATAGAGCACCCGTTTACCATATGAGAGGCCCGGGTTTGCTTCCCGAGGCCTCCTTGTGAGGGCAGGCCGGCCTGAGCGGTTTGGTGGGCTGATGCAGCAACCTCACGGCAGGAAGCGAGTGTGGCGCAATGGATAGAGCACCCGTTTACCATATGAGAGGCCCTGGGTTTGCTTCCCGGGGCTGATGAGGCAGGACCTCACAGCAAGGGGGAGATAAGCAGACAGAGAAGACACGCAGCGAATGGACACAGCAACACAAGCTGCAAGGGGGGGATAAATAAATTAAAAAAAAATAAAGTACTGGAAAAACCGCAAAAAAAAAAAGGAAAGAAGCTGCTCCGACTGTCCAAGAGTGAAGCTACATGGGAATACCTTTCTATGAATGAGTTTGTTTAAATATCACTTCCTCCTTTTAGAAGGAGTAAATGGATAAAGTCCCTAAACAATCAATGGCATTCTTTGGAATCCAAACTGCTGATACAGTAGGTTTTAAGATCTAAAACCTATTAAAAGATTTGCTTTAAATCCATGTGCACCTATGTATCTAGTCAAATTCGAATGAAGTTAGACTATTGTAAGATACCATAGACAGGAACTCATGATGAGCAGAGTTTGGTATTCACAGTTACCACAGAAACAACAATCATTTTATCCCTTCAAGTCAGCCGACTCCGGAAGGAAAAAAACAATCTAAATAAGTCATCACTTCTGCTATCATTTGCATCAAATATTCTGAAATAATGCTTTTGGAAAAAGTGAACAAAGTAATCCATGAACAAAATATCCCCCAAATTAAAAAAGGTGCATCTCATTTTCTACATATCTGACAAACTTCATGTTTCTACAAAATCTTTCTGTTATGGCACAATGGACTTTTTGTCAGCCACGGACATTTACTAAATATTGATTTTGTAATTTGAATATGTGTCATTCAATAATAATATTAGCTAGTCCACTGCTTATTTTACAAAGAGAAAACATTTGGAATTTACATTTGGTTTTACAAATATTAGAATTTTGTCCATATATTTATCAACAGAAATTCAAAAGTTAATTGTCATAAGTCAATAGATTGTTTCAAAGAAGTGAAACGTTTTGTTTCTAGAATTTACTAAAGAGCCATAGTTTGTTAGCAAAATAAATATTATTTGTATTGCATTCAGAAAAGTTTGAAAGTTGGCACAGTTGTGTGAAAGCAGCTTTGGCACTTTCTGGGAACATGACTGCTTCATGGCAACTCTGAAGAATCAATGCTTTATAGAACTTTTAAAAGTATAATATTTAGGCCTTAAATAGTTTGCATGCAAGCATTCTTTCTGCTAACTAGCATAAAATGAGGTTATGTAAACTTGTCACAAACTGGGAAATAAGTGTCCGGTGTTTAAGTGTCAATCACCACATTGCTTGTCAAACAGAATACCTCCGCTAGCTGAAAACCTGAGGGAAAAAAGAAACCCCTCTCCTCTGCTCGGGTCAGAACATGCACCATTTAGCAGACCTCAGCACACTACCTTGCCACCAACAAAGGTTAGGCTTAAATCACAGAATCTACTCCTCACAGGAGGCAGTTGAATTTTACACCTGTTGATAAAGGTCTGTCTTTTCAATTCACTGAATACTCTTTTCTTAATCAGAGATTAGGTCTTTATTTTTAAGCTCTGCTGCTGCCCTCCACTGCACCTCCTGCAGCTGGTGGCTGCCTTGGCCAAGTGCTCTCCAGGGCCAGGCCAGTCCCAGAGGCCCCCGGGCCTCTGAGCAGAAACAGCCACCCTCTGACCAGAGGGCCAGGCAGCTGCTGCCCTGCATTCGGCCGGTGCGCAGGACCACGGGAGCCTGTTCTGGAAACCTCCTGCTCCAGAGGGTGGGCCCTGCTGGCAGTCTTCTGTTCTCGGGACTCCGTGTCTGATGGGGAAGCACAGAGAACTCAGGAAGGGGCATGCATTTGAGAGCAAAGCTGCAGAATCACTGAAAACAAATCAAAGTCTACACAATGCACGCAAGCACACTACATGTCTATAGATGTTTATTTACAGTGGAACATACAAAACCCCAAAGCCTGAACTGTAAGCAAGTGCAATTTACATTTATGTACTGCCTTCATGGAAGATTTCTATTCTGGAAAGAAAATTAAACCTTAAAATTAAGTGTCTATGTTCAAGGTAATTATTCACAACAAAAGATAGATCTCTGTAGCTTAGTTGACTATTTTTAAAGTACTTTTTGTTATTAAATTAGGATATAATGTTATTTGTTACATGTCTTTTGATAACTTTCAAGATTAAGAATTTAAAAATATATACTGGAACGAACATAGTCCATGAGAGCAGTTTACAAATATCATACTGATTCCCATAGAGTTTTTGAAGTACCAAAAATGTTTGGGGGGAAAAAAATCAGCATATTTGAATAACTTATTAGTGTTTGATGTTTATGAAAACATACTAAGTTCTGCTTATGGCTGATTAAAATAAATAAAAAAGAACAGCATCCTGACAATGCATTCATGAAAATATCCATTAAGTTACTGAAATTCAAGAGGGGCATATATATACAGGAATGACCACCTCCCCTAAAACATTTCTCTGACTCCTCGTTGGCGCCTCGTCGCAGACCAGCCGAGGTTAACATGCAGAAGAACCCCGCTCTCTAACGGCCACCACGAAAGGCAGGCTGGCGAGGGGCGCTGTGCAGAGCCAGGCTGCGGGGTGTCCGCGGCCTCTACCTCGGCGCCAGCGCGGCCACCACGGGCACGTGCGGGGTGTGTGGAGGCCGTGAGGAGTGGGGTCGATGCTTAGTGGGTGCGGAGTTTCTGTCTGGAGTGCCGGCAACGTCTGCTAACGGATGCTGGTGGAGGCAGCACCACACTGCGAAGGCAGATGCCACCACTGACCTAGCACCTGAGAATGCTTAAAACGGGCAGTGCTGTGCTTACGCATGCCGCCACAAAAGGCTTTTTTAAACAGGGCTAGCAGCAGTCCTCGCAGGAATGCTGTGACGTTAAAGGAGTTAATTCATGGACTGCATGCCCCGTAACACATTCAGTGGTGCCAGGCTCACAGCCCTCCATCCACGACAGCTGTTGTTATAGCGACAGTTATAATCATCAATCATCTGGATCGTGATACAGGCCTGACCACGGAAAGACATCTATGATACTTTATTACGGGTGCAAGGGGGCAGAAACAAAACAAAACCAAACACAAAGAGAAGTTAAGGAGCGCTGCCTTGGACCTCTAACTAAGTCTTTGACTTTCCTAGCAAAGGGTGTTTATTGGGCGCCGAGTTCTCGGAGGACAGAAACCACACGGTCTTCAGATCTGGGTTGCTAGGATGGTCAACCCAGAGCCTGGAAGACAGCACGTGCTCTTGAAGTGCTCACCAAAGTAGGGTTAAAAAATACTTTTTGGGAAGCAGATGTGGCTCAAGAGGTTCGGCGTCCGTCTACCATATAGAGGGACTGGGGTTCAATCCCCGGGACCTCCCGGTAAAAAAACAAACAAACAAAAAAAATTTTTGTTTAAGAAACTTGACATTACTCATCATAAAGGTTAAAAATCAAATTAATTGGCAAGACTTAAATCAAAGTGATAAACTGTGAGCTTAGACGGTTCTGATTAAACCTCAGGTGGCTATTTCTAAGCATCCTTCACCTGTCAGCGATGGGGAACTAGCAGAAGAACAGCTAGGACAAGGACGATCCCCCCACCCTCCACTTAGCACTGATTCAGTGTGCAGGCTAATAAGTAACAGCAAACACTATCTCTGACTCCTCAGGGCAGCCCCGCGAGGTGCTGTCCCCACTTTACAGGTGAGGCGACCGAGGTATAGACGTTAGGCAATTGGCCATAATCACACAGCTATAAAGCGGCCCAATTAGGATTAAAACCCAAATGTGTGAGTCCGCAGAGCCCTTACTTCAACGACAACCCACTAAGGAAAACTTCAGCACTGGCTTTGTGCATTGCCACCTTCTCCGCTTCCCACAGCTTCCAGCCACTGAGCCCATCAGCACATTTCTCCCTCGCTGAGGATCTTCACAACCATGAAAAGATTCAGGATGGTCTTCTGGAGCGGAAGCACCAACGGCCAAAACTGTGGAATTGTGCTGCAGCACTGCTTAGCAGGAGACCAGTGAGAGCAGAGAAAGGGCAGGCTGCCTTGAGCGGGCGCCATCTTCAGAGCAAAGAGGACAGACAGGTGGGGACGGATGATGAGTCGGCATTTGTGATGAGCCATGGCCAAGAAGGTAAACCCAAAGGGAGCTGAAAGAACAGGAGGGGGACAGCAACAGGCCAGGTCTCCATCTCATAACGGTCAAAGAGAGCACCAAGTCAGAAGACGTGTCAGATGTGGGCTACAACATGGCCCGGGTGGCCATAGGCAGCAAAGGAAACCTACTTTCATGGCACATTTCTTTGATTGAAAGAATGCACGTGTCTACTTGTCTCTGATATTGGCTGCTGTCTTCTAATGGGGATGGGACCGGGGGTTTATGGGTTTGGTGTTGGTCAATTAAGAGCAAAGCCAGCTCCAAATGCACAGGGATACGGCAGTAAAACACCAGCCTCCCTCCTGATCAGAAGGCTCGGCATGCTCTAGTGTGTTAAGACTGACACAAGCATGCTTGGGCATTCTACTGAGACAAAGACGAGCCAGCTGTGTTGATGCAGGACCTGACAAGTCGTTCAACTTGCAAATGCATCCTGACAGTGCACGTGGGATGGAAGAACAGGCCTGACCAGCTCCTGAGCACTTTCTGGAGGCAGCAGAGGCTCTGCTGCCCTCATGTAAACAGGGGCCTCCACCGCGTCCTGACCTTCCTCCGTCTCCCCCACCCTCTCCTTCACTTGTCGGTGTCCGCAACAGATCCCCGAGAGAACAGGGCATCCAACTACCTGTGTGCACGCCACGGCTCCAGCCTGAAAAAAAGCAGCTAGGGCAAAATAGCAGTCACTGTGAGGAATGCAGCAGAAATGTTCCTCTGGAGTCAAGTACAAACTGGGTATGTGACAATTCAATCTCTGGACTGACAATTCACATGAGTTAGCGTATTATTGGTTGGCTTTTTGTTCTATCCCTTTAAGGCTCCCATCTCACTCTTCAGGCCCTTAGTTTGTAAATGCTGCATCTACAGCTGAATCTTTGGGCACAATCCTTCCAAATTCAGCCCAAACCAGTGTTCTGCGAATCTGAATTTTCCATACACCAGGCTTTCTTAGAGCAGGCTGCCCATATACACAAACAGTAAGAATCTAGGATAAAGCAAAGATTAAGCAAATTTCCCATATTTACAATTAACACAATATTCTATTACACCCTCACATTCACCCACCCATACACATATCTGCTATGGATTAATTAACTACAGTGACTGTGTGTATGTGAGAAAGAGAGAGAGCATGTATATATATTTTTTCTTTTTTTTTTTTTTAAGATACATGTATATTTTTAAAACTTAGATAAAGTAATACATATCCTACTCAACTCAAAAGAATAGAGACTCAAGAGGAAACAATTCTAGACCCAAGCTAGATACTCTGAAGGGTAAATAAAGTAAATTAAGGATAGAGTGGACTTTTTCAATGAGAAAAACTTTATGTATTAACTTATCTGTCAACTTTATGTATTAATTTATCTATCAGATATGAGAACACTGTATTAAGTGTGCAGGAAAAAATTAAGATTTCTCAGGCAGAGGAAATGCTCACAAATTATGTAAAGTGGAAAAAGCAGGAAACACAAAACTAGCACATACATCTAGAAAACTGACTGGAAGGATATAGGAAAAAAATATTAGCTGTAACTGTCTCTCTGATGGAAGAAAGGCAGGTATTTGCCTTCTTTATACTTTTTAGTGTTTTACAAATTGCTTATAATGAGCAGACAGTATGCATTTTAATCATGTTTAGTAATTTTAGTACTGATATTATGCTCAGAGTTTGGTTTCCAATGGTGATGCTAGGCTTAAAAAAAAGAGGTCCAGACAAATACACTGTCCCGTACGAGTGACAGTGAGAGCAGGGCCCAGCACTTCCTGTGTGCCAGGCAGTGTCCTGGGCACCTTACAGGGCATCCTAACTAAGACACAGTCCTGCCCCACTGCAGATGTGAAGAAGCTGAAGCACGAGGAAACCGGACAACTGCTCAAGTGAGTGGCAAGGGCAGGACTCCAGCGCAGGCCGGCTGACACCAGGGCCCGAGGCTTGCCCTGCCTGCTGGCTCTCATGCTGGTGACTGCACTCTCTAGGACGGGCATGCTCTGAAGGGGCTTACATGGCAAGCCAGCCACGCTCTGGAGACTGTAATACACATGAGTCGTGAGCCTGTCTGAGGGAAGAGGACGCCTGCCCTCCTATGATGAGAGGCTCCTTCAAGGCCACCCCCCGCCGGAGTGACAGCCTGAAGCTGGGGGCCGAGAGGAGGCCCAAGCCGCTACAGCCCGCTCAAGGGGAAGGGAAAGAGGCTCCCCGCAATTCCTCCCTTTCCCCTGTGAAGCGGGACACCTCAAAGACAGAAGGCTTCCAACTAAAGGGAAATTTGGCAGAAACTGACCAACCAAGCAACCAACAAACAAAAAAAACAAAAAAACTGACAAAAATAGCAGGAGGTAAGAATACGATACTGAAAATTACTCAGTGCGACACAGGGCGTCTCGTTTCAAAACGTCTGCTTTGTTTTTAACTGAAGCGCAGCCAGCCCGGAAGCGGGCTTATCAGTGCCTGCAGTCTGACCTGTCAAACCTGGTATTTGCCAGGTTGCTGTGACAAATACCACAGGCCGGCTGTTAGACAACAGCTTACTGTCGCCAGGTTTCAGAGGCTGGATGGCCAAAACCTAGCTTCCCCTACGCCTGCCGCATTCTGGCGGTGGCTTACCAGTGACCATGTGTCATCTGTGTCACCTGTGTCCTACTACAGAGTCAAAGGTCCTGGGCTTCTGAGGCCTCCATCTTACTGGGTGAAGGCCCCCGAGTCGGTGCGGACTCGCCTTACCTAATAACACCTTCCAAGACCCTGTTTACAAATGGGTTCACGTCCACAGGACGGGGTTAGGGGCTGAGCACGTCCTTGTGGGGACGTGATTCCACCCGGAACACAAGGTGAACCTCCAAGTGATGATTTGAACAGCATCACGATACTTAAGTACACGTTCTCTTGCAGAACTAAGTTTTATAATAATGTGCAGATGTTTAAGTTTTATTTTCAATATGGTTCATGTTCTCAGGCTATAAAAAGTATATGCAATTAAACTCAATATGTGCATATAAGTTTTAATAATAAAAAGAGATTCAAGACACAGTAGTAGTTTATGTCTACAAAAAGAAAAACTTTTAATATATGAGTAGCTGAATAGTAAAGTGAAATTAACAAAAAATAAACAGCCAATGCAGTATAAAAACATAGGAGTTAACTGAGGTTGTTAATGTCAGTTAAATGGCAAATGATCCATTATAAACAATGTTTAAATGTGTCAATTAAATACAAGCAGACAGCCTTGCAATTAGAGTTTAAAGATTTAATTTTACTTCTTCCAGATTCATATATTATCTTCCAAACATGAACACATTCTCTAAACTTAAAAAACCTTCCTTTACACTCCATACTTGTACACTCAACTTTCATGCTGAATACAACGATTTTTGCCTAATAGCTGCCAGCATTATGGGGAAAGAGATCACATATCAAGGGTCAATCATCACACTGGCATCTGATTTCTCAACAATGTAACACAATTGAAGGCCAGAAGGTTATAAGTCAGAAGGTCCTAACAATGCGTAGAGAGAATTATTTCCACCCTACATTATCATGTCTAGCCAGACAACCAGTTCAGATGTGAGGGTACAGAAAAAATGTTTTTTAAAAATACAAGGCAGGCCTAAAAGGTTTACCTCCCATTCGGATACTGGATTTTCAGGAAGCTACTGAAGGATGTGTGCCATTAAAATGTCAAGAGATTTAAGAAACAGGAGATCCATATAGAATAGACAAAGGAAAGAGCCAGAAAATTAATGAAAGGACATCCCAGGAGACAGCTGTACAGCTCTAAAGGAAATAACCATTCCGAATTTGGGCCGGAGACTGTGTAATTTCAGAAAGAACGTCTCTTAAGAAAACAAAAATGGAACTGAAAAAAACTGACAGGCCTAACAGTATGAAAAACTGTGTTGCCAAGCTGTTAGAGGGTGTAGGAAAATCCAGCCAGATATTCAAAGAAAATGTTTTCAAAACATTTGAAAAAAGAAAAAAAGAGGCAATTGTGAATTTCACACAAAACTAAAAGATATCCCCCCAAAAAAGGAAATGTAATTATTGTACAGTATACTACTTAGCTTAGTGAACAATATTTTAAAAGACATAATAATGAAAATAAGTCATATGATCTTAACCAAAAGCTGAGATATGATTATATTGGGATGGCAATGAGGAATAGGAAAGAGAGACTGTAAAGCAAGGTATCACCCTCTTCTAACAGAAAGTCATTAAATAATGCCAAATTGAAGACCATGAAAGATAATATACATTATTGATTGCATGTATTTTCTTTAGAGAACTATATAGAGATCTCTATCTATAGTTCTATGTAAAGAAGGCAATTTCCTTTGATTCTCTGATATTCCCCTAAACTAGTTTTTTTTTTTAGTTCTATTTTGGAAAACTTTAGAAATGAAAGAATTTTAGAAAAGATTTTTTGGTAAGTTACCTGGGTTGCAATTTATCTTAGGAGAAGGGGGCATGTGTGCTTCCAGGCCCTTCTTTGCTCTAATGCTTCATTCCATATACCCAACATAGGCTCTTTCTCCATTCCCTGATCCAGCTGAGTGGGCTCTTAGAAAGCCCGAGGCCCCTTGGTAAAGTAAACGGTCCATTCTACACACACAGGCATGGCACCGCGTGGGGCCAACGTCAGAGAAAGAGACAGACTCGGTGCTCGTGAACAACAGAATGGCCAGGCCAGCGCCCACAGGAGAAGGGAGGACGTTTGCTAGGAGTTTCAAGAAACTTGAGATGTTTCCAGGTTGTTTTGCTACCATGAATTATAACAAACAAAAACAGTGGTTTCACTCAACTGCCAAGATGCCACAAATACATAAAGACTAAACAGGTTTACCATGAAATTGTTTTTTCCAATGAATAAAAGTGATTTAATTCCTGAGGTCGTCCCTAAACAAATAAAAAGGGTTTTCTCTAAGAATATAAACCAGGCCCTATGTATCCCTGTGCATGTCGAGGACTCGTCGTTGCCCCAGGTGGCTGCTGAGCTCCTGGCAGCCGGGGTGCGGCCCGCGCCCGCCTTGGAGGCCTCTGCCTCTGCACAGAGAGCTTGCTTGGCTCCTCGGCGACCTGCGCAGCATCTCGGCGGCGCGCGGCCTGCAGGACCCTGCTTCAGGGTCGCTTCTGCCACTGACTGAAGCAGACAACTCCTAAGGAAAAGTACCACGTGTTTCGACTCTGAACCTCAACAGCCAGCCAAGTGCACATAGAAAGGAGCACAATAATTCTTTTCCAAGTATACTAATCAAATTATAACCATTTATGATCACGGCCCTAAGTACTAAAAGAAAGTTTAGCAAATGTTTAATGGGAAATAAACCTTTACTGATACCTCCTTTGCAGTCTTTAAACATGGGTGGTAAGAAAAGAAAGGCCACACGTGCAGCAATCACGGATAAAAGGAGGGCCCAAATGACTGGACATTATCTGAGAAGAAAAAGGGGACAGAAAGCCTAACTGGTGCTTGTTTCTCCACACCATACAAATACTACTTTCACAAAACCATGACAAAAAGGGAGAACCCGTGTCTGCATTTCTTGCAGATCCCTTAGGCTTGGGAACACGGCCAAGCTCAAACTCAGGTAAAGCAAGTAGTAGCTTCCAACACCTTCAGCAGCAAAAGGCCCTGGACAGCACTGTCCTGGCCGCGCAGCCCGCACAGCGGCTGGGGTGGTAAATCCCCACGGGGGGCGAAGCAGGGCCTAAAGCTGCGTGACAGCACATTCTGCACAAGGGAAACTGGACCCGCGGAACCCAAGCGAGGAGGGATAAAAGCTTCCAAGAAGCCCTGGCAGGTACTTACGATATTTACTTCATTATCAGGTGATACAACGTACATGGTTCTTGCAAACTGCAATTCCTGTCAAGTGGGAATTTTCAAATGACAAGTGCTATTTAGGATTCTAGCACCTGATAAATATATAAACAGTAATGACAGAACCACAATACAGAAACCATGAGAGAACAATTCTTAAACCATCATCGGGTAACATTATCAACACTCTTAGTGCTTTCAAGGTTATTTGTTTTACAAACCAAGACACAGGATTTAAATCTTCTTTCATTCATCAAGAAATTCAATAACATTAAAAATGAGTTCACTTTTAATTTAAAAAAAAAATGTAACTATGATCATGAACACTTGAGTCAGCTGCCATCTGGACAGAAAATGGAGAAACATGGTACAGACAGAACACAGCTTATGTCTGCCTTCATAAGAAAGCCTGGGGTAGACTAGAATAAGGCAATATCTCACATTTAAATATATTCCAACGGAAAGTAAAAGCTATGATTCTCCAAAGGAGAAAGCTCTTTTTAATATAATTTACAAATTAAATCATCTTTTGCATTACATTAATGAAGATATTGCTGCCATGGAACTAAACGGAATATTAAGTAAAAAGCCCACTCAACCTAAGAGCTGAGTTATGAACTCTTTACATGATAACACACAACAGTCTCCAGTGATTTGTATCACAAAGGAATAACACTGGGACTTCCATATTTTCTTAGGGAAAAATTACACTTAAACGATGCCCAGCATCAATTATACTCTAGTATACAGAAAAACTCAAAGACATTAATAAAACTTATGGAAAGGATACATATCCTCTCAACATTGGTTATCGTGGAAAATCTGTACTTTTCCCTATCTTTAAATTCTATTGTCCCAAAGTCCATGTCTGCCTACGACAGGGGTTCTTAACCTTTTCTGTTCCACGGACCCCTGTGCCAGTCTGGTGAAAACCACGGACCCCTTACTAAGTCCACACTATACAGTGTATTATTTAACAAATACATCACATCTGCACCAACACGTCCCCAAAAGAGAGTTTTTGGAATTTCAATTCAAGCTCAGGGACCCCTGGTTAAGAACCCCTGGCCTAAGAGGAGGTCATAGAGAATGCATTTACCCTCCAGCCCGAAAGCAAAAAACAAAACTGAAAGTACATAAGACAGCCATTGTCAAGGCACTGGACATGAGGCAGTTAGGACAACAGTGCCTGCGACATAGGCACTGCTCGAGGCAAGTGCCAGGACTGCCCGGTTTCTTGCGCAAAGCGGCGTCCAGGCTGCAGGGCAGAGGCTGGGGAGCCCCGAGTGGAAGGAGGCCGAGAGCAGGCCAAGGTGCACAGGCACAGGATGGCACTCGCAGAGTCCCCTGGAGGACTCACAGAGTGAGCAGAGGAAACAACGGAGGGTGGGGAAAGAAGTGCCAGAAAGAATGAGTGGGCTCACAAAGAAGAGTTCTTGTTCGCTCGCCCCAGCGTGGCGTAGAGACTCAGAAGGGACAGGAGAAACATGAGACTAAGCCCTGCTCTGGTCCCACCTAAGGAAGCTTTCTAAAAGAAAGACCCAAAAGTATCAGGCTTTTTCCAAGTACCAAAACTGAGTCCCACAATGAAAGTCAAGGAAATTCATAGGAACAGAAAATATCCAGCACTCAAAAAGGTAAAATTCACAATGTCTTACATCCAATAAAAATTACCAGGTATGCAATAATGCAAGAAAACATGACCTAAGATGGAGAGAAAAATCAATCACCTGAATCACACAGAAATGACAAACATGACCTATATTCCATATGTTTTACAAAGGTAGAAAAATGAATGAGCACCTAAGTAGAGATATGGAAAGTATTCAATTTCAGTTTCTAGAGGTGAAAACTACAATGTTTGAGAAGCTATAGTTGGTGGAATTAATGGCAGATTAAACAATGCAGAAGAAAGGACCAGTAAACCTGAAATTGAAGACAAAGCACACAGAGAAAAAAAATAAAACAGAAAAAAAAGACATCAAGGTATCTAATATACGTGTCATTGAAATTGCTGGGGGGAAAAAGGGGTAGGGGGAGGATAGGGAAAATATTCTAAGGAAAAAACAGCTGAAAATTTTCAGTGGGGGCCATCGGCTCCACTTTGGATACTCTCACGTTCAGGGTCTCTGAGACATGCAAGAGCGGCGAGGAATGGGTGAAAGAGCACTCTCCATTTGAGTTAGGCTGGAGAGAAAGTGAGATTTCAATGAATGAAAAGAAGCACAGGGTTGATGGCTGAAAAGACATAGGCTGTATGGGAAGTGCTCATACAGATAGGTGGTACAAAAGATAGTGAAAAGTGTTTGCAATGGGGCCTGCAGAGGTGGTACAATTCAAATGAGATGAATTGAGAAACCGATATTAATACGAGAGAACAAGGAGTAGGAATGCATCTTTTTGTAGGTTTTAATTTCGTAGCCATGTTCAGTAAACGAATGCACTGTGTCTCCTCTGAGATCGCTGACCAGTGGTGCTTTCCATCCACCATGTTTGAATGTTCAGAGCTGCACTAAAGTTCTGTGTAGTTTAAGGGGCTGTACGCTGTTTCATTGGGTACCATTGTCAATAATAAAATTTAACAAAACAAACCTCTAACAAAAGAAGCAAGAAAAAAGAAAGGGAAACATCACAAAGAAGAACAAAACTGAGAAAGATGTCTGGTCAGAACCAATGAAAGTCATCAGGCAGTGGGGCAATAACACTAAGGTACAGAGAGAAAATCACTGTCAGTTGAAGAGTCTGTGTCCAGTGAATACAGCTTTCAAAAATGAGACAGTCATACATTTCATGCCAAAAGCACAGGTGACTGAAAAATGATAAATCAGACTTCAGCAAAATTAAACACTTTTGCGCTTTAAATGACACCTTTGAGAAAGTGAAAAATTAAGCCACAGATGGGAGAAAGTGCTTGCAAATCATATATCCAATGAAGGACTTGTATCCAGGATATGAAAAGAACTCTTCAAATCAATAAATAAGATGACAAATAATCCAATTTAAATAATGGGCAAAATATTTGAATATGTATTTCATCAAAGAAGTTACACATACGATTGGCCAGTAAGAGCAATTGTGAAATGCAAATTAAAACCCAGATCATACCCCCAAGAATGGCTACAATGAAATGGCAGCAGATGAATGTGGGGGGGGATGCGGAGAGGCTGGAACCCTCACATGTTTAAGGTAGAATATAAATACTTTGGAAAGCAGCGTGGTGGTCTCTTAAAAGGTTAAATGTAAGGGTGCCTCTGTGGAAATACCTTAAGTTGATAGGTTAAGGAAGACCTGAGCTGAGGAATTTATGGGAGAAAAAAAGTTAAAGTTGAAACTTTGGGAATACAAACCTGCGGAACAGGCATCCAAAGGAGGATCCTACAGGGGAGACATGGATGATTGTATTTGGTGCTTTGTCTTTATTTTTAAAAAGAAGAAGTCATGTTTTCTTGTGTATCGAGTTCACTGTTTTCTGGCCAATTGTTTTCATTACTCTTTAATAAAGATTTTTCTCTAGACACTGGGAAAAAATGTCAAATATGAATTTACCATATGATCCAGCAATTCTACTTCCTGAAGGAAATGAAAATATATATCTGCACAAAGACTTGTACATAATTGTTCATGGCAGAAGTATTCATAATAGCTAAAAAGTAGAAACAACTGAAATGTCTATCAAATGGTAAATAAACAACATGTGGTATATACATTCAAAGGAATGTTGTTTAGCAATAAAAAAATAGCGATACGTGCTACAACATGGATGAACCTCAAACATACTAAGGTGAGTGAAAGAAACAAGACAGACAAGACCACATTTCATATGATGACATTTATATGGAATGTGCAGAAAAGTCAAATTTACAGAGACAAAAAGTAGCTTGGTGGGTGCCTGGGGCTCGGTGAGAAGCGGGAGTGACTACAAAACGTCAGGAGAGTCTAAGTTTCCTGAAACTGGGTTACGGGGGTGGTTGCACAACTCTGCAAATTGACTAAAATCTCTGAATGGTACACTTCAAATAAGTGGATTTTGTGGTACGTAAAATTCACCTCAATAAACAATAAGAAACAGAGGGAAAAAGACTTTTTCTCTACACAGAAGAAAATGAGACATGGTACTTACAAGAGCACATGTAAAGGGCTTGCTTTTTTAAATTATTTAAAGTCTCTAGAAAAGATAGTTACTTTTTAAACACAAATAAAAACAATGTATAGTGGGGTTTATAACTTACCTAGAAATTAAAGATATGACAATAACAGCAAAAAAGCCTGGGAGGGGCGAAACAAGTTGCTGCCAGGAGGCCTGTACGCTGCATGTGGTGTGATGAACTGAAGGTGGAGTGTGGTAAGTAAAAATGTAGACCTTAAGTCCTAAAAAGTTTAGAAGCACAACAAACTACAGCTAATAAATTATATTTGTTGATCCAGGCGATGCCACAGGCAGGTTAAAAGCAAATCCGCCAGTATCTAATAAAACACTAAGATTCTCTCACGTGTTTTTACTTGGCTTTTTAAATACCTGAATTTCATTGAATAATGCGCCTTCTGTGAAAAAGACAGTAGAGAATAGTATTTGGGGTTATTTATGGCCGTTTTTGTTTTGTTATGTTTGCAAGGCACGTTTTTACCTCTCCCCTTACCAATCTCAGGGAAAATTAAAACACTTTCCTCTCTACCTCCAAACAATTAGCATTTCACATAGATTATCCAAACAAGACTAACTATTTGAAAACTGTAATTCAGTGGGTTCAACAGGGGTATGCTGTGAGAAACTCATAAGTATGCATAGTAATTCCAGGACACATATGGCTTAGTTATTGTAAGGTTTATGGAAGCTAAAGCTCCCAGAAGATTTTACATGTTTTTAAATCATGAACTGTAGTCCAAGCTAAACTTGTTCATATTACACATCTTTATTCAGATTGTAAGAAATAAAAGCACACACACACATTATTAAAATATATCTAGGTAAAAACTTTGTGAAATTCTAAACTATATTATGGCTTACCTCCTTTCCCCTTACCTTTTTTCTCTCTCCTAAAACCCCCGAGTATTGTAAATCCCTGAGTGAATAAAATAATTTTTCAAGTCAGGTGCCCTTTGAGAAATCACATCTAAATCAGCCCAGCAACATGTTGTAGAAAAATGTTCCATAAGGAAAAACTTTTCAGGTCAGAGTGAACCTCTGTTTAGGTCACATAAAAACTAACTAGAAAATTCAAGAAGTTTTGAGGTGGGAAAACAACAAAAAGATACAGACCACAACATGCCTTTCCATCGTAACCACAAACGTATCTATCAATATTTCCTCTATTCTTCTATTCATAATCAGAGTAAAATATGCCGCTAAACGCCTCTGAAGGAATCTTTAAACAAACTGTACATGATAGCTATAGAAATAAACTGGTAAATCAACCTGAACTGAAAATAAGTGTGTGCAGGGGCCCCTGGGACATCATTCAAGATAAATAAAACAGGTCTCATTTTTTCCCTGATAGTGGGAATCATTTGGGGACATGAAAAATATAAACTAAAGTGGAATTTTCTTTATTAATTTCATGTGCCTTTAGCCTCCATTTAATAGTGAGAATTCTGTGATACTTAAACAGGGAAGATCCTTTTAAATCAACAATAAAACTTTTTTCATTGCATAAATGTAAAAAGATCTGCACAGGAAGATAAGTAATGTAGAAACTCATTAATAAGACAACTCTACATAGCCCATGAAATGCATTTTAAAGTACTCTGCGGCAACATGCACATAAATAACGAAACACAGGATTGGAGAAGCAGAAGGACGTTTAGACCATTTAGGTGAACCCCCTTTTGGCTCTTTACCACATGAACTCACACCAGCACTGTTCAACACTTGCTGCTGTGACACGGATGTTCTATGATTTGTGCTGTTCAGTACGACAGCCACCAGCTACAAATAGCTATTTAATTCATTAAAACTAAAATTTTAAATTCGGCCCTCGGTCACACTAGCCACACTTCAAGTAGAGTCAGTGGTTAAGGGACTGGATAATGCAAACTAGACTAACACTGCTCACTTGTATAATATAATGTGAGACTGCTAACTAATTCCAAACAACAGCAACATTCATGGATATACTGTTTATTTCTATGATTGTTCTATTTATTTCCCTCAAAAGAATAAAAATTTACAAAAATTCCTAGAAGTTTAAAATGCCTCTTTAATGGGCTTTTTGATTTTTTCTACCTAACTTCCTAGGCTACCTTTGTCATGAGTGGTTTTTTAGAACATGTTTTGTTTTAAAAACAAGTATCCCTGAATTTGAACAAATCCTATTTCCATTTTCTAGATCCAGTGGAACATCAGGAGACTGCTGTAATTCATGTGGCCATTTGAATCCTATCAGATCACCAAGGATAAAGCAAGGGTCTAAACGAAAAGGCGAGAGAGAGAACTTCTCGTCTTAATAAACAATAATGGGAAAGAGGGCATAACATGCTTAAAATACTGATTTTAAACTTATGTTTATAGGCCTACTAAGCCTACAAACTAGAGAGAAACCTTCATTAAAGTTGCATGATAAAGTAATTATTCTCTAATAAAGGCGCTTTGTACCATTTTATGCTCAGAAAGACAAAGGCTGAAGGCAACAGGTGAAGGTTGAACTGGGCAGTGTGTCCCAGCCCTTGTCACTGGTGCTGCAGCCGCAAGCAAACCATAGACTCCCCAGGCTTTTGGTTGCCACTGTCCCCCAAAACAAACCCCATCTATAAAGTTACTAGCCCAGACAATTTGCTCCTTATTTCTGACTGTCACTCCCTGGGACATTATAAAGTTCAATAAACATTTGGGAACTGCTTTTGTTGACTATTAAGATATTAGCTAACAATTCTTCTGAATGTAGAGCTATCATTTTAATGTAGGAATTCTGGGGAAATTTTCACATGCAGTGAATGAAAAAAGGTTTTGAACTTGTAAATCCCTAAAAGATTTTTAAAATGTAAGTAAAACCATTTTTTTGTTTTAAACTTTTACCCTGTTTTTGACTACCTGTGCTCCTGTAAGGCATATAGGGTGTCATTTCCACTTTTCAAATAAATCTGCTAAGAAAATTAACTTTCAGAACACACCCTAGCAGTCCTAACTCTACTCCTGGGGAGTGTGATCTTACCAGTATTGTCATAAACATCTCTGGCCACTGTTTTTCCAATACCGCCAGGCTGATGCTCATGCTGATATTTTTAAAAGACAGTAGATGCCAGGAGGGGAACACTTGTTCTGCTTTTTTTCCTTTTTAATTTCACCCATTCTGAACAAGTGTGGGCTAGTCCAGAGAACAAGTTTCATCTTCACCTCTTCCCCCACCTCCCCGTAGTTGGTCAACAGCAGGTGAGCAAAGGTAAGAATTGTTAGGGATGGAAGAAAAACGGTAGGTCAAATAATTACATTCTGCCTCAAGCTTTTATGTAACTTTTTTTTCCTTTGAAATTAGTAAGAATAGGTCCACGCTGGGAGGGCAGTAGGGAAGGGAAAGCATGTAAGCTTTATCATAAAACTACTATTAGCGTAGAATTGAAATAGGCGTTTTACATACTACTTTTTAAATTCTAAAGTACAGAATTATATGAACCAAGGAATGTAAGTCCTTCCAAATCCATTTCCATCCAGGACAGGCAGAATTCTAAGATGGCCTCCGTGATTTCCAGCTCCTGATATATATATATCTTGTATAATGCCCTCTCTTTGAAAAAAAGCTTTGATGGGATATTAAGTTACATTATATGGCAAAAGTCAAAAGATTCTGCAGATGTAATTGACGTCCCTAATCAATAACTCTGAGTTACTGAAAAGGGAGATTATCCTGGGTGGGCCTGACTTAATCAGGAGAGCTCGTCAAAGAGGGTCTAGAGGTCAGAGAAGCTCTCTCCTGCTGGCCTGGAGCAGATCCCACCTCAACATGCCCAGACTCCTGATCCACAGAAGTTAAGAAATAATAAATGGTTATTATTTAAGCAGCTAAATTCATGGTAATTTGATGCAAAAATTCACACACTCCCAAACTCATCCACTGTTTACTGTTTGATGTATCTTGTTCAGACATTTTCTCTGAAAACACACGTTCCTTCAAATACTCTATGTTAAGTTATGTCACATCTTATTACCTCCATTTTAAAGATAAGGAACCTGGGCTAAAAAAAACATGGGAATAAACTAAGTCCTACTGGAGTCAAGGACTAAGCTAAGCCCTTTGCATAAGTTAGCTCGTGTAATCTATCAGTAAGGATGGGGGCTCCCTTTACTAACAAGTCCTATCATTTTCCCAAGATCACAGAAACTGGGATGGCTGAACTCACGTCTGTTTCAATCCAAAGCCCAATCCTCAACAGTCTCTCAGCTCTTCATCCCTGTCCAGGCATGTCATCAGCAGTGATTCAGAACAGGTGGACTGACCTGCGTTTGTAGGTACAAATGGCTGAGGACGTAGCAGCAGAGAAAGTCACCGGAATTTGAAGGAAGCAGAAGGTACAAGTTGGGCAGCACTTTTTCTCTCCTCTGGAGATCCACAAGGAGGGAAGCAGGAGAGTAAGGCCGGGAGGGGGCCCGAGTCCAGCCAGCACTGCGAGGCAGGCCGCCGGAGGCAAACCCCCCGAGGCCGCCCGAGACAAAGGGGAGAATCAGCAGAACAGACCATCAACAAACCACGGACTCTTCGACTGGAAAGGAATACAATTTTGGCCAACACTAACAGACTTATCTGAAGAGATGTGCACACATACTGGCTATCTGCTGGATATTATCACTGACACGCACAAACACACAAAAAATCTACTGCGATAACAACAGCAGGACATGTTTTTACTCAGTGTCCACTGTGGAGATAATTCACAAATAAGCTACGCTACTCACGTCCATCAGTCATCAAGTTGCTTGGAACATGGATTGCATTTTCTTGGAGTATCAAATTGAGGTTCAATTCTCAGTCTACGATAAATTTCAACCCATAAAGAGAACCAGGATCAGGAAAATCTGAGTATCTCTTACCTTCAATTGTCCAAGCTTGGTGCTGGAGCCCTCCCCTGCCTGGGCGCCATGTCAAGAAGCAGGCGCTCTGTTCCCTGGTGCTCCCAGCACAGAACCTCAAGTAATTCTGACAATATTCCCATGAGGGAGAAATCCTTATTCCCATTTTCAGCCAAACAAACAAGTGAAAAGAAAACTCAGAGATTGCCCAGGTCACAGCTAAAACGTGTTAGTGCCGGGATTCAAACCCATTCCCAACTAACACCCCAGTAGATGTTATTCTGATAACCAGTGGACATGAGAATTTTGAGATTATAGGTAGGCCTACATTTCACAGGCTATTTCTAAAAGCATCAAATGAGCCAAATGAGCAAAAGCAAAGAATAATGGGGGTTAAGCAGGGTTCTACAACCAGAGAAACTGATGAAGGAGAAAGAAGAGAGGGAGAAGAAATGCTTTTTATTTTATATTCTGTCTTCTAAAACATAACATCTCCAATGAGGATTTACTTCTTGCTAAGGGGCAATGAATAACCAATTAAGACAAAAGATTTTCTACATTCGACTTCTCCAACTGTTTCAGATCTTTGTACATGCCTACCTCATTTTATTAGGCTTCATTTTACCGTGCTTGGCAGATACCGGGTTTTTTTTTTTTTGTTTGTTTGTTTTTTTACAAATTGAAGGTTTGTGGCAACCCGCATGGAGCAAGTCTTTCTGAGCCATCGTTTTCCAACAGCATGTACTCTTTTCGTTTCTGTCACATTTTAATTAAGGTGTGAACATTGCTTTTAGCCACAATGCTATTGCACACTTAACAGACCACAGTATAATGTAAGCATAACTCTTACATGCACTGGGAACCAGACAATCCCGCGACTCACTTTCTGAAATTTGCTTTACTGCAGTGATCTGGAACCGAGCCTGTAACATCTCCAAGGCATGCCTGCTTTACATTTTTCAGACATCACTATTAATGTCACTCTCAATTTCTCATTTCCCCTCACTTTTGTGAATAATGGCAAAATGAACAAAATATTCAAATATTTGTATCAACTTAAGACAGAACTAAAATGAGAACAGCAGCTAGCGAGCAGCACTGGCAGAGCACAGTGTAAACCCATCCCTCCAGGTGCTGCGCAGCCGTCTAGGAGTCTAAGCCACAACGAGAGAGCGCTGGCTGGCACAGTTGTCGGCCCAGTCTCCCTGCAGCCCATCCCAGCAGACACAGGCAGGGGGGCCGGGGACTGGGAAAGGCAGCTGGTCCTTTCCCAGGAATGAGGAACCTAAGCACAAGCTCAGTGCCTCAGAATCTACACAAATCTGAACTTTGCATACATCTACTGCAAAGGTTTACTTAACAGAAAGAAAACAAATTTTGAAACCCAGCTTCCTACTGGATCAAGTAAAGTGAGTCTTCTCTTCAGTTTCAAACTAATCACAACCCCCCAAAAGATGGCTCACACATTACCTATGTTTCCAAATGCAATTATAAGTCGATGTTATAAGAAAGGCTAATCTTAACTCAGACAATTTTGAATGTATTAAGAAAGACTAAACGTAAAATTTCACCACGATGACAATAATGAACACAGTACTGCCTTAATCCATCACAGCAGACTGGAGTTTTTACTTCAAATGAAATTCCAAAATAAATCAATATTACTAATTGTAAAGCAATGAAACAAGTTTTATGTACCAAATGCACAGAGCCACACATTCTCTCCAAGCTCCCTCCCTCTCGCTCACCACTCACAGAGCAGTGAAAATCAGTCAAAAGAGGGAAGCATGAGACAGGTTTTGAAAACAATTTGATGTAGTATGTGAGAGAAAGGAAATCATTTAAGATTCCATCTGTAGGGAAGCGGGTGTGGCTCAGTGGATAGAGCCCCCGTTTACCATATGGGAGGCCCGGGTTCGCGTTGCGAGGCCTCCTTGTGAGGGCACGCCGGCCTGAGCGGTGCGGTGGGCTGATGCAGCAACCTCACGGCAGGAAGCGGGTGTGGCGCAATGGAGAGAGCACCCGTTTACCATATGAGAGGCCCCGGGTTCGCTTCCCAGGGCCTCCTTGTGAGGGCAGGCTGGCTCGCGCGGCGCCGTGGGCTGATGCGGCAAGACCTCACAGCAAGGGGGAGATAAGCAGACACAGAGAAGACACGCAGCGAATGGACACAGCAGCACAAGCAGCAAAGGGGGGGATAAATAAATAAAATAAATCTTTTTTAAAAAGATTCCATCTGTGGAGACCAACTGAATGTGCTCCCATTAGCAAAAACAGGGACTGAACTCGGGAAGCAACGTGTGGGGGCGAGAGGGGGCGAGAGGGGGTGCTCAGGTGAAGCCTGGGGAGTGAGGTGTTTGTGGGAAAGCAAGCAGAGGCTTCAAAGAGACAGCTGAGCACCATCTTCTGCCTGCGGAATACTTGGGGTTGGGATTTAGGTTAAGGCGATGCGGATATGTCGCTGTTGGCTGAAGCCAGGAAAGGCTGAGAATTCACTGGAGCAGCCCGTGGAGCAGAGGGGAACGTCAGCACTTCAGCGCTGGAAGCAGGAGATCAGTGGGGAGAAGAGCAGCTGAGGCCGTGACCGAGAGGGGCCTTCCTACGTCCTACTCTTGCAATATGGAAGATACAGGCTACTTACGTGATTTGAACGGCCTCCAATCTGGACAATGTCCAGAGCCAAAGGATCTTAGAGTAGGAAAGACCAAGGATTAATCGACCTTGAACCTCTCCGATCCACCCAGAACCAGTGGATGCCCGATTCTGATTTAACAATGAGGACATGCTGCTTTCCTCTAAGAGAGTTCTTTGTTGCATCACGCAAAAAATCTATAAACCTAAAAATTTTAGTAATTATCGAGCACTGAGGGGAAACTACTATCATGAATCTGAGTCACAATCTTGATTCATTCAACATTTAATTGGTAGCTCTGTGTAGGGGTCCCTGGGGACAGAGGAGTAAAGCTGGCCCAGGTCCGCAGGGAGTGCATGCTCTGGTGGCAGAGGCAGATGCTCCGCCAGCTGTCTTCAGCAGAGCAAGGCAAGTGCAGTGTGAGGCACGCACCTGTGGGGTGGGACTCTGCTCTGACCTGGCCTGGGATTCTGGGAGTGGTGAATGGCAAAAGCTTCCTGGAAATCATTATACCTGAGCTGAGTGATGAAGGGGAACAGGAAATAGGCAAAAATAATGGCTAGTGGATTCCAGGCAGCAAAGTGCCTTATGTCAGAAACCTTTGCTCGAACAAAAGCTAATGCAGAAACTCCTGAAGTAAAGCAAATGTGACGCTTCCAAATGATTCAGATCCACAGATGTATGTTACAATTTTCATTTAAAATAAATTCTTGGAATGTCTGTGGAAGACAGTCTTGAAGGGATAAGACCAGAATCACAGATACCAGTTATGAAGCTGCTGCAAGTTTCTTAGGGACAAGTGAAGAAGTCATAACTAGAACTAGTGTTGTAATAAGAGAATAGGACGGGGGAGAGAGGGGATAAAAACATTTACACTGGTTTAAATGAGCAGGACTTTGTGACTGACGAAACTGGGAACTGAAGACCACAGAGCAGTCCAAAAGGACTTACAGGTTTGACTCACGCAAGGGGGTACAATACAAGACTTTGACATATTCCCTGCCCTCAGGGAACTTCTAACAGGAAGCAGGTAACAAAGCAAGGAAGAGAAACATTCTCTTCCAAGGATAAAATGCAAATATCTTTTCTTTGCCCAGGAAAGCCTGAATAAAAGCCAAATAAACGAATGTAAAAAAAATAAAGAGGGAACCAAGAGGAGGCAAAAATCCCATTTCCAAATTAATCATTAATCTAATAGGTAATAGCTGACTTCTTGCCATGACTTTTCATACCTCTTTAATGGCATTTCCTACACTGATTCAGGTCTTAATACCCGTGAATGATCTCATTTAAAGAGAATATATGGGAAGTGGATGTGGTTCAATTGATACGGCTCCCGTTTACCATATGGGAGGCCCCGGGTTCGCTTCCCGGGGCCTCCTGGTGAAGGCAAGCCAGCCTGCGCGGCGCGGTGAGCTGACGCAGCAAGACCTCACAACAAAGGGAGACAAGCAGACACAGAAAAACGCACAGCAAATGGACACAGCGAGCACAAGCAGCAAGGGGGGGATAAATAAATAAATAAATCTTTTTTAAAAATAAATAAATAAAGAGAATATATGTGTGTTTATGTGTTTTTATGTACGTGTGTAAGCATGCATGTGTGTTTGTACTAATTTGTATCCAGTAACATGTATCTTCAAATGTTCAAATGGAAGGTAGATTTTGTAAGAATACCATGACCTCTTCAGAGCCCACCAAAGGACTGGGTTGATATATCTCCAATGATAGCGGAGATAAAATTTTGAATCAAGGCAATTAAAAAGGAAGACAACATTATTAACTTTTGAAGAACAAAACCAGGAAAAAAGGAAATGCACTAAGATATTAAGGAGGCTAATAAAAGTTATTTATGTTTATATTGCAACCTACCAAAGCCAGATTAGCCAGATTTAATGGTGAGCCTTCTTCAGTCTTGGTATGCTATGGACAGCAACATACCATTGAGGTATTACCTGACTGCTCTGAAGTTTTCAAGTAAACTCCAAGTTAAATAAGACAGGCTTAACAACAATTTGCTTGCAGGTCTACTTTATTGGATGGTAAATTGACAGTACAAAGAGATAAAGACGAACCTCATTAAATGAACAGAAAATAGGCAGCATATCCTAAATGGCGCAGATATGCTTCCAGGCATCTCACCCAGGCTCTGCTGACACTACAACAACGGTACATAAAATAAAGTAGAGCAGGCAAATATACGAAGAAAGCATCCTAGCAATTAAAAGAACAAAAATAGATAATGCCCATAACTCAAAGATAAAATTAAGTCTAGGGGGACAACCAGCAAGATGGCGGCAGAGTAAGGTGCTCCTAGAACCAGCTCCTGGCTACAGGGCAGTTAGTAATCACCCAGAGCTATCTAAAGCACTTGTCTGGGGGATGGAAGAGACCAGAAGTGCATCCTGCAACACCCTTGAAAGAATGGGAGGAGGAGACTGCCCACCTGCAGAGAAGATTCCTGAGTAGAGCCCTCCA
>JAQZBX010015165.1:0-37823 GCA_029593785.1 Cabassous unicinctus
TTGTTGTCACTCAAAAGTGAGTCCATGCCCAATGTGCCCAGTAGAATCATTCAATGATGTCAGGATATTGAGAAGAGAAAGAGTTTATTGTCAAGTTCAAAGGCAAGGAGATCAGAAGGACTATTGGTCATAACTCTGTCTCACCAAATTAGAAGTGCTTAGGGTTTTTATGGAATTGAACAAAAAGAGAGGTGAAGTTTTGACAGCTGAGGGGAAGATAGTGCAATAGTGGGAAACGTGGCAGATGGGCATTAAGTTGACTCACATGTTGCATGGCTAGAAAGTGACATTTTGAGATGTCTGGGTTAGAGATAGTCTAATCTCTGAGTATGTATAGATTAATTGCATGCTTAGTTCACTTGAAGTTTAAGGCTTAGACTATTGTACATGTCAGGGGGGTGAACTCTGATTAGAACTGGCTTGGTTAGTCATGGACTGATTCATGTCATTTCATTTAAAAACATTGAGGGTTACATATAGGAGTATCAGACTTCAGGGTTGCAAAACAAGATAAGGAGATACAAAGGGGCTAATTATAAGTTGTTTTGTTGCTATTCAGTTACAAGGTAAAGATTATGCAGTTTACAAAACATACCTTCAGCATCAAAGAAACCAAACATCTAGGTTATAGTTCTTTGAGTCACAACTGTTATAGTTACTCACTTCTGGCTATTTCAAAAGTTTAACATACATAAAGGCTATATTGCAATATATCAGAGGGTTAGTAAGTGCTTAAAATACAATTTAGTGGGCTAAAACATATTTGTTAATCTATCATCAGTTACAGTATGTCCATATAGATCATTTTATTTCTGCCTGGAAATGGAAATTATTTAATGCAGAACTGTGGGTAAGATATATTCTCATTTTTTTGTTCCTCTGAAAATATCTTTATGACTTCATTTTTAAATGATGTATAACTTTTTTAAGCATAAAATTCTATGTTGGTATTTATTCCAGAATTTTGTACAAGTCATTACATGTCTTCTTTCTTCTGTCTTTTCTATGTTAAAGTCAATTGTAAGAATAATTTTTACTTCTGTGAAAGCCATGTGTTTTTTTAATTGATTTTTAACTTATTTTAAATTTTCTCTTTATTTTGTATTTTCATTTGTTTTATTCTGATGTGTTATGGTTTTCTTTATATTTTTCCTTTTTGACATTAACATGGCTTCATGAATCTGTGTCTTGATATCTTTCATCAGTATTAATATTTTAAAAAAAACAATTGTTTCTATTGGATTCTCTCTCTCCTCTCTCTCTCTTTCTTTCTCTCTCCTTCTCCCCCTCTCCCTCTCCCCCTCCCTACCTCTCTCTCTCCCTCTCTCCTCTACTTAAGACATCCCACTTACATTTATTATAAACTTTTTCTTCATTTCTGATGTCTCATATTCTGTTCTCATACTTTTTTTCTTTCCTATTTTCTATCTGGGTTTCATTCTGCATATTTTCTACAGCTGAAACTTCCACTTGATTAATTCTCTATTCTACTAGTTTAATAGACAGTTAAACTCATCTAACTTCTTAATTGCAACAATTTTATTTTTATTTTCAGAAATTCTACATGGTAATTCTTTATATATCCCAGTTAGAAAATTCTCAGTTTTTTCACCAATTTTCTTAAATGTATTAACTAAAATGAATTTGTAGGTCTGTTTCTGATACTAATATTTGGATCACCTTTAGGTATGTTTATATCATCTGATTTTTATTTTTCCCTTTTCTCTTTTGTTTGTTTCTTTGTTTTGTTTTTTGGTTCCTATCTCTCAGAATGTTTTTTTTTTTTTTAATTGAATTAAAATATACAGAATGCTGTTAAATCCTGGAAGGCGAAGTTGAATGGACTGACCCAGAAAGGGATCCATCTGACTCCAGCTTCTACAATAAATCTGAGGGCCACATAAGCCTGAGAAACAGGGTAAAGTATCTCTAAAATTACATACACATCAGGGCAACATAATCTTAAAAGTCTCTTTACAAACATTAATGGGAAAATTTTATCCCTCATATTAACCTCAACTTCTTCCATCTGTCAAGAATAATTTCTGATTAAAAAATATAAGAGTGGGAGAAGGGTAGAAAGCCAGCTCTTTCATACAAACTAGTGAGTTTTATATTTCTGTTTTCAGGGTTTCTGTGTCTTTATGTCTGACCTGTGGTTGAAAAAAAAAATTATATTGAAGCTATGAGCTCTCTATTTGGGTCTGACTATATGTTTAATATATGAGATTTTCCTACCTCTGGATGGTATTACCAAATTAACTTGGAGAACTCCTTAAAAAAGCTCTGTTTAAATTGACTTAAAGATAAATATGTGCTTTTGCATAAATTAATGCTTCTAAAGTCCCAGAATTGAGGAAACTTTTAATGTTTCCAATGAAAAATGAGTAATCATAGAACTAAACCTAAATGTTTTTTAAAAATTCAAAATCACATTGCTTAAGCAAATTTTTGACAAACAGGACTAGTTTAATACTGTTAGCTAAATAAAAACAATGAAGTATTCTGAATTATCAGTGTTAAATACAATACAAGAATATAGTTCTGGAGATATTTTCCTAAACTTATACAGGTTTCATGATCAAATAAAGTAGCATCATATCTACTAGATGCATAAGATGATGAAAAAAGTAAATTTGTATTCAACCAGATTGAATTAGTATTCAGACAAATTATTTCAAGATAAATTATGTTTTGGAGGATGTTGGCTTGAAGACAGTTTCCAAATATTTTTGGTAACTTAAATTTATAAGGTATGAAAATGTGTTTCTGTTAAGGATAGGGAAAGTGACTTTGCCCTATAGTAAAATGAATGGTTGTACAGAATGAGAAACAGAAATGTATAAGACAAGTCCTGAATGGATGTAGGATTTGGTAGAAAAGGAATTTTGTTTCTCATGGTCAAGGTTGCTGTGGCAGCTTGAATTATTTATGAACCCCAAAAAGAGAGCTTATGTTTGCAAAATAATTTATTCCTCTGGGTGTGATACCCTTTGATTGTATTAGATTCAGCTGAGATAACTTTGATTAAATTATGTTAAGATTAGGGCCTTTATTCAACCACATCAGTAGGGTATAACTCAGATTGAGTCCCTGCACCCTTGGTGGGTCTATATAAACTCACTCAAGAAGACACAAGGAAGAGGAGAGAAACTGCTCATTTTGGTTCTGCTGTGTTACAGAAAGGAGAAGACTCAAACAGCTAAAGCTCAGGGTAGAGAGATGAGCCATTTGCCTGATAGTTTGCAGCCAAAGAGAACAGAGAAGCTGAGCAGCTGAGAAGGCCCAAGAGACCTGGCAAAGATCACCCACCATCTTGTTTCAACACATGGCAACGGACTTTGGTGAGAAAGCAGCCTTGAATTGGACTTGTTAGGGCCTTGTAACTGTAAGCTTTTACCCCAAATACATACCCTTTATAAAAGCCAATGGATTTCTGGTACTTTGCATTAGCACCCCTCTGGCTGACTAATACAGTTGGGTAATATTTGATAGACTTACAAGAGTTTTAAGAGTTTTTTTTATCAGATAGTATCTTCATGCAAAACTAGAATTTGGTTTTCTCTCCATTAAAATAACAAAATTTTCTTGGATTATTGGTCTTCTCTGAGTAAGAATTTGTACAATGTTTTTCTTAACCATCTGAACAATATGTGTAAAAGGAAAAGATTATATATCTTTTCAGTGTAATCTCCAGTGCTTTATATTCATCTTATCATTTTTATTGTTTTAGAAAATGTCTTCTCATTTTTGAAAGAACTTTTGTTGTTGTTTTTCACAATTATGTTAAATTGTCTATTTGTTTTTGAAATATTTTATTGTCATTTTGGTTAAGTAGGAAACTAAATATTGTTTCATAGTGACTCAAGATCCTATATATACATATATAGCAAAATGCTCAAACAACTATCGACTTTTTGACTTTTCAAAATCAAATTCTAAATAAGGTCTTCTTGATCCCAAACTGTTTTGGAGATTTCCAGATGGCCCCTGGAAAATCACAAAGGTTCATCCTTTTATCTTGTTAAAAAAGAGGTGCTCAAAATAATTAAGTTTACTTGATATGCTTTGAATTGCATCGTGTTAGCAAGTTAAAAATGACTTCTTAATCTTCTGCTGGTTGAACAGGTAAGGGTAAAATGTTATTAATATAAATATTTCAGTTTTTATATAAAGTTACTAGAGATTTGTCAATGTCATCATTGTCGATGAAATGTCCTAGTAGTGATCTGCCTATTACTAAACAACAGTAGTGTTATTGGTCATAATTTCCATTTTTCTTAAAAAAAATGTTTAGTGAACTCTCATTAGCTTTTTCACTTTTGAAAAATAACAGTAAGAAAACCACAACCATTTTAAGTCTTCTGTCATCTACAGATTGTTTTTATTCTTATTATTCCCTGAGCATGCTTGCAATCAAATACAAGTCAGGGTGCTTCATTTTCAACAATAAGGACAATCTCAGAGACACATGGAAATGGCTATGCCAGGTATTCTGGGGCACAGGCCTCTGATGACATTGCTTAAATATCTGTGCCCATAACACTGGACCGAGTCAAGATTCTAGGGAAGAAGCCAAAGGGTTCATGAGATTGCTAATACAAAATCAAGTAGAACTAGGATTAAATAGCTAGGAGAGAATGAACTGATGAAAAATGATTGTAAGTTCTGTTTGGTTTATTGCTGAGGTTTTAATGTTTCGTTTTTTGGATACAAGGAATCCCTAACTCTTTTCCCTTAAGCTATCTGTAATTTGTAAAGCATTCATCTTTTTCTCCATGCCAGGACCCTCCAGAATTTGGAATCTCTTACTGGTTATTCTTATTTTTATGGCAAAATAATTATTTGCATTAGTTCAATCAGAATCTGTCCTTCTTGTTAACAGGGCGTAATTGGAGATAGACACTGGTTTTATAACCTAGGCTTTGTCTGGAATGTTATGTTTGAAGATGTTGCTCCTTTAATCAGACATGACCAGACTTTTAAGGAAATTAGGTTAATTTTACAGAGTCAATGCTTACAAATTTCTCTTAGAAAAGTGGTCTTGTAGCTGGCTTCAGCATCCCCAGCCTTACAAATGAGTACGGAAGGTGACATTCTGGCAGGCATAGGAACCATATGATACTTTGGGGACTTTCATTAAGAAGATTTCCTACAAGTCCACAGGTACTGTTAGTGAAATCTGGTGTTGAATATTGGGCTTGGCTTCATAGTTTTAGGAGTTTTTTTAAAAGTCCAATCTGAGGGTCCCTTATGCAAACTCCTGGCAATGCAACTTCAAAAGGCCTGCATGGTAAATCACGATTCTTGGTGCATCTATATAAATAATCAGGCCAAATATAATAAAACCAGCCTGTTTTATGATCAAGAATAATCTTTCTTGGGTTTATCTTTGATCAAAAGGAGGGTGACTAGAGAAAAATTTTGTGTTTTAACAGAAAAATATAGCACACTCGAATGAGTTATTAAATTCTGCTCCTCTTCACTATCTAAGTTACTTTGTAACCCCTCTGTAAACTCAGATAACTGCATGATTTTGTTACTTATCTGTAAATTGGATAGGATCCTGTGATCTTGCATATATTGTCTATATTAATTGTCAGTCAAATAGCTAGCTTAGAATCTTTTATACATTGGACCTCAAACTGAAAAAAGGAGGATCATACTCCAGTCCCTTTACCTAGCATAACACAGGGTTCCACTCTTTCATTCATATCATCATACCTTCCCTATGGACATATGACTTCGATTGAGCAGCTATAAATACATCTAAGATGATGAAACATCTTTAATACCACCATCAATGCTCTCCAGGCCCTCCAGGTTGAAGTAGCTTAGCATCGGTGGTCTTGCAAAACAAACAGGCTCTAGATACCTTGACTGCCCATGAACAATATTGTTTTTATGTGAAATCTGGCACAGTGATAAGTAACCTAAATATTTTAAAGGATCCAAGCTAAGGTATTTCATAATATCAATCAAGCTCAAACATTTCAATGGACAGGCCGATATTAATCCTGAATACAACCCTATAGAGTCATATTTTATTCCATCTTTATGGATGAGGCTATTGAAGCTCACAGAGAATATTATTAAAACTAGTCAGTGGTGGAGCTGGTATTGCAACTCAAGTCTAAAGAACACTAAAATACATGCTATCTTCACTATGCAGTCCAAATGGTATAAACAAGGTCTCATCCATCCACTAAACAGTTGTCACCTATAGATGCACAGGAACTTTGGGAGCACTCTATAGCCTAGCAAAGGGTATACAAGAAAAACAGAACACTCAACACAAAGACACACAATCACAATCTTATTAGAATAAGTTTTACTTTTCACCACAAGTTTGCTGATAATCAATTTCATAATTACCTTTGAAATTATGAATAGTCATTTCTATTTTTTAACAGGGCCAGTGCCCTAACCTAAAAGTGATAATTACTGAATCTCAGATCTACTGAGTTAGATAATGGGTGACTCAGGAAGGAATAGGATTTCCAAGCAGCTGCTTTATAGTAGGCAGAAGAAATCAAATAAATATATACATGAAGCAATGAAGCATTGCTGCTGACTACTAGAAATTGACAACAATCAATCAATTTGACATAGAGCAATTAGAAACACGGTAGCTGTGTAGCTGTAATTAAGCAAATGTGTCGACCAGCTTATAAGTGAAGGGGCAGAGTCATAAATATTGACAAGATCTAAAAACATTGATTCTATTCATTAATCAAAAGGCAGACCTCATAACTATATTCTGTAGCTAAGACTTCCTAGTATTGTTTTTTTTTTATTTTTCAAATATAAATTAAGTCAAACTACTTTTTTAAACTATTGAACAACAGTCACTTGGTAAAAAGAAAGTTAATTTTTAAAATAATAAAAAAAATTAAAATGTATGATGGAGCAGGTATAGCTCAGTGCTTGAGCACCTGCTTTGCATGTACAAGGTCCTGGATATAATCCCCGGTACCCTAAAAAAAAAATTTTAAAAAAGTATGGACATATATAGAGTCATACAAAATTGTAAAACATGACCGTTTTGCTCACAATGTCCTGTCGGCTTAACCTTCATTCTTTTAAAACAGCATGAAAATAATGGTGTTATAGTGTAAAAAGTTTCAAACAATTTTATATTGCATTTATGTGAATGGAAAATTGGATTTCTTGAAAATTCAGGATATTTCTTATATATAAAACACTACAATGACAATCACAGTTATATGAAAATTGTGAATTGTTTATAGTTGAGGCAGTCACACAAAGAGCCTATAAAATGTTTTTACACTGTGTTAATCTTATTCCTTAGTTATAAGAAAGCTAAAAAAAAGAGATAAAGATAATTTCAGGAGCAAAAGCAATTGTAGATAATTTTAGTGAGCTTTCTGAAAATTTGGACACTGCAGTCCAAGGTAAAATTCAAATCTTCATATAATGTAATTAAGGATCAGTTTTGTAAGATATCCCACTCTAGCCAGTTCCCCATAAGTAAAACAGAATACTGTGAGGCACACTGTGTTGGCTTTCATCATATTATTTTTCCTGTTTCTGCTACTGTATGTGTAAATATGGAAGGGTGAGTTTATGTTAGTCACATGTAATATAATTAGTTGATTTATATAGCAGCAGAAAAAATAGTAATTTTTAATCAAATTGAGTATTTCAGCCCCAGATATATGTTGTTGATATATAATTTAGAGGTTAGTGGCATTAAAAATATTCATGAAATTTTATATTGCTTGGCAAAGAAAACCCTGTTGATTCAACATGCAGGTGTTTTGAGTAGTTTGATTATGTTGAACATTATTTTGAACAGTGGAATGTACATGAAAGATTACTGGACGGTGGTTCATTGGTGATATGTGGCTATTGGTCATTGGAAAGATAATAAGTCTTTAGAAAAAAATTGGGGTAGGCTAGTATATGACTCACATTTTCTAAATATGTCTGGGGCTCATTCAACTACACTTTATGATAATTGACTCCAGGATAAATGTTTCAAATATTTTACACTGTAAAACAGACGTACAGACAAACAGATTTAAAATAATGATATGTGAATTTTATCCTTGAAAAACAGAATTAATATTATTCTCCTTGGAAGTAGGAAATGAGCCAATGGAAAATCATAATATACCCTCAAGTTACACTTGAAGCTAAATATTTTTCCTGAAAATAGGCAGATAATGAAACCTCTCAAACTATGAATATTCCAGTACAAAAAGCCATGAAAGAACCAGTACCTAGATCATGGGCAGAGGATTCAAAGTACTTGATATGGCTCTTTTGTACTGAAATTGTTAAAAACAGAAAATAACTGATAAGCAGAATTTATTCCCAGAAATAGGTACTGTGGCAGTTTCAGATTATTTATGAATTCCGAAAAGAGATATTATGTTTGTAAACTAGTCTGTTCCTCTGGGCCTGATCTCCTTTGATTGTATTAGATTCAGCTGAAATGTCTTTGATTAAATTATTTTAAGATTAGGGCTTTGATTCGACCATGTCAGTAGGGTGTAACTCAGGTAAAGTCCCTGCCCCATTGGGGGGCTGATATAAAAGGGGCCGTCAATCAAGGAGAAACAGAAGAAGATACACGAGAAAAGAGAGAAAGCTCCATAGAAATGGAAGAGGAGAGAACTTTCATCCTGTGGCCTCAGGAAGAGATTTGCTATTTGCCTGATAGTTGGAGCCAATGAGAGCATAGCAGCTAAGCAGCTAAGGCCCAAGACCAGGCAAAGACTGCTGCCATCTTGCTTCACCTTGTGGCAACTGATTTTGGTGAGAAAACAACCTTGAATTGGACTCTTTGGGGCCTGGTAATTATAAGCTTTCACCCAAAATAAATACTTTTATAAAAGCCAACAAATTTCTGTGACATTGAATCAGCACCCCTTTAGCTGACTAATACAGAATTTTGTACCAGGAAAGTGTGGTCATGCTTTTGCAATTACCAAAGATGCTGGAACAGTTTTATAAATGGGTAAGGGGTATTTTTTTGGAGCAATTGTGAGATGCTTGATGGAAAAGGCCTAGATTAATTTGAAGAGACTGTTGATAGGAATACACGTGCTAAAGAGACTTTTGATAAGGCCTTAAAAGGAAGTGATGAAACTATTATTGGAAACTGTTGAAAGGTGATCCATGTTTTAAAGTTGCAGAAAACTTAGCAATATTGACTCCTGATATTATATGGAAGGCAGAATTGGAAAATTATGAACTTGGACATTTAGCCAAGAAGATTTCCAAACTAATGTGGAAAATGCATCCTGGCTTCTCCTGGCAGCTTATAGCAAAATGTTAGAGAAAAGAGATAAGCTGATAACGGAATTGTTGGGTACCAAGAAACCAGAAAATGATTCCTGAAATTCCACATCTCTGGAAATCATGCCACCAGATGATAGTGCTCCATTTGAGGAATTATCTAAACTTGGAAATTTTACGCCAAGTTTTAAAATGTAGTTATCTAGGAAAGACTTGTGGAAATTCTTACTGTCTGATGGCTTGGACCCTTGCTTCCTGCATGGTAAACCAACAAGCTTTTTGCACAAGCTGTATGAACAAAACCACAGTCAGCCTGGACTGAAAGGAACATGGAGGGGAGAGATGGAAGGGAAAAAAGCTTTAAAAGGAAAACCATGGAAGCTGAGATCTGGAATTAACACATCTCCTTGGGCCAAGAGAGGAACTCCACACATGTGTACAGAAAGGGTGAGTTTGCCCTTGCATTTGAAGAAGGTGGATGTTCCAGCCTGCTCTTCAGGGAAAGTTTTGCCACTCCAGGCTACAGAGAGGTTGAAGCACATTCCCCAAGGGTTGGGGAGAATGAGGTCAACATCACAGTGCACTGAGAGGGGTGGGCCTGTTCCTCATAGGTCATCAAGAGTAAGGTCAGCACTCCAATTCTCTGAGAGGGGTGGGCCTCTTCCTCATAGATTAGGAAAGGCCAGGTCACCAACTCACTGTTATGAGAGGTTTGGGCCTCTATGCCAGAGATTAGGGATAATGTTGCTGCCATCTCACTGTACTTGGGGGCTAAGATTGTGTCCCAGAAATTGTGGAAAGTGTATCCATCACTCCAATGTTCTTGAAGGGTGATGTCTGCAGCTTGGTCACCACTCAGATGCTTGAGGAGGGTGAATCCAAGAAAATAGCCATTGGGCAAGCCTGTGGAAAGGGAGGGTCCCCATGAGGGTCCAGAGAGAAGAAACCATCATCTTAAGAATGACTCTCAGCCTTTGAAATCTAATAGAGTATGCCCTGCAGGTTTTCAGAAATGTTGGATACCCATGACTCATGTTTCCCTTCCAAATTCTCCTTATGGTAATGCAAATATTTATCCTATGTCCATCTTGTATATTAGAAGCAGATAAATTTTTTTGTAAGTTTCACAGGTCTATTGCCGGAGGGGAATTTGTCCCAAGTAAAACTTATTTGTAAAACTGTGGTGTGATTTTGTACTTAGCATAGTTAACTGAAAAGATTTAAGGCGTTTTTTGTTTTTTTTAAATATTGTAATGTCTATCTGGAATTCAGAGGCTGGAGTGTGGCAATTTGAGATTATTCATGAATTCCAAAAAGACAGGTTATGTTTGTAAACTGGTCTGTTTCTCTGGGCATGATATCCTTGATTGAATTAGATTCAGCTGAAATGTCTTTGATTAAATGTTGTTAAGATAAGGGCTTTGATTCGACCATGCCATTAGGTTGTAACTCAGGTTAAGATGAGCCGTTCACCTGATTGTTGCAGTGGAAGAGAACAAAGCAGCTGAACAGCTAAGGCCCAAGAAACCAGGCAGAGACAGTTGCCATCTTGCTTCACCATGTGGCAACTGACTTTGGTGAGAAATTACTTCTTGTGGTACTTTGAGTTGGACACTTTCTGGCTTTGTAACTATAAGATTTTACCCTAAATAATACCCTTTATAGCAGCCAACAGATTTCTGGTACTCAGCAGCCCTTTGGCTGACTAATACAGGTACCAAAACTTGGAAGACCAATTTAGGAGAAGTTTTTAAAAAAGTCTTAACCCTTCTATCATTCTATCTGCCATCCTGATTGACAGTAGTTTTACAAGATGAGAAAAATAAAATGCAGCTCAAGGGTTATACATTTTTCTACTTGGTACACCTCTCATAGAGGAAAATGTAACAGTCAGCCAAAGGGGTGCTGATGCAAAATACCAGAAATCTGCTGGCTTTTTTAAAGGGTATTTATTTGGGGTAAAAGCTTACAGTTACCAGGCTATAAAGCATAAGCTACTTTCCTCACCAAAGTCTGTTGCCACGTGTTGGAGCAAGATGGCTGTCTACGTCTGCATGGGTTTAGGCTTCCTCTTCCTCTTAAGGTTTCGTGTTCCCAGCTTCTTTCAATATCAGTTGTGGGCTGAGATAAGCCTTGTCTCTCTCCTGGGACTTGTTTCTCTCCCAATTCATTTGCTCTGCTCTCTCCACAAGGCCAGCTGTTCCTAGAGCCTCTGCCATGTCTAATGGGGCCTTCTCTCCTTCCTCACATATCTGCTTCTTTGTGTGTTTACTTCCCGGGGCTCCAATATCAAAATTCCCACTAATTTCTCTGCCTTGTCATTTTGTCTGTGAGTCCCCACCCACCAAGCAGATGGGGACTTGACATCATGCTGTAGCCCAAAGAAAGCCTTAATCATAATTTGATTGAGTAAGAGTGAAACCTCTTAAACCAATACAATATAATGTGCCCAGAGGAACAGATCAATTTACGAACATAATCCAATATCTATTTTTGGAATTCATAAATAATGCCAAACTGCTACAGAAAATATTAGAAAAAATGATATTATTAATCAAATAATAGGCAGTGACACAAAATCCTTACAACTTAAATTTAAGGTTAACTATCTGGTGAATTTGGTGGTAAGCAATTGGCATGAATCAGAAAATTGTTGTTGTGTTTTGTTACATTTTTACAAGCTTTCTCTTCTGTGTTTAGACCTTAACTGAAAGCAATTAAACCTTATTTATTTGTGTTGCATTCTCTTCCTAAATTCACTACACAAATGCTCAAATTTCACTTTAATTTTGCTTTGCTTCTCTGTTTTTATGAATGCCAGTCAGTAGAGTGATGGAGAGGTTGAGAGCATTTCATTTAAATCACATAAAGGCCATGTCTAAAGGTCATTAGAAATTGGGGATGCAGGCACTTTCTGAGATATTGAGTATTGTATTAATACTATGCTCTGATAGGCACATCAGAAAATATCTCATAAATGCAAATGGCATTCCAGAACAAAAGGCTGTCACTTCTTTCTTTGAAAAATAACTGTCTAGCTTATCTGTATTTTTCCACCCTGACAATTGCCTTCGTAAAAGCAGAAGATACACAATATGGCTTGAAAGGCACATTTCATATTTATGCAAAAGAAAAAAAAGTGAATTAATTATAAATGAATATAGTGATTTAAATGAGTCAAAAATACCCGTATGTAACATGAAGCTTTCAGAAATACCAAGTGAATAAGTAGTCTTAAGTTTTACAAAGCTTTTTACTTCTTGTCCAGTAGCATTAATAGATCATCAGTTTTGAAAATACTGCTTTTTAAAAAATGATACCACATGTGATGGTTAATTTTATGTGTCAATCTGACTAGGTTATGGTATCTAATTGTTTGGTCAAACATTTTTCTGCTTGTTACCGTGAGGATATGTCCTAGATGTAGTTTTCATCTATAATCAGTTTATTGTTGTATTAGTCAGGGTTATTTGGGCATCACAATTGCATCTAATATGAACAAAGGAGATTTCCCACAGCAAGGTGGGGAATCTCCTCATCCAATTATTTGGAGATCTATAAAGGCAGAACTGAGAATTTTGGAGGTCAGAAAAAAAATGTTTGCTGCAACTCGAGCATTGGCTCTTGCCTGAATTTCCAGGTTGTTAGCTTCCAATGGAGAATTTGGACTAAGGACTTTGGCATCTCCTTTATTAGAATTCCCAGCTTGCAAGCTGCACAGTGGTGTTTGGACTTGCCATCCCCCACAGTTGCATGAACCAATTCTTTACAATAAACCTATAAATAAATAAGTCAATATATATATCTTGATCCCTGGAAAAAAATGGATTTTCTCCAAAACTCAGAATTATGGGATACCTGACCTAGAACACTGCTGATCTGGAGAACTGGAAGTTCTATGCACCTCTAAAAAGGCAAAAGATATTTTCCTAATATCCATGTTGTGCCAGGAGAAATGATGAGTGTTTGTATGTATTAAAAGCCTTAGATAAACCTGTATATAAGCATATCCTAAGCTCATTGTTGACTGATATGCAGCAGTTGTTGAGGATTATACTTATTAAATTATAGAACAAATGTCTACTGAGTTTCTGCTAGGTGTTGAGCATTTCTCTCAGGGATAGAAGCACAGTGGTGATCTTGCCCACATGGAGCTTACTTTCTAGAAGTAATAGATATATATCATATTGGGGAGTGGATATGGCTCAAGTGGTTAAAAGCCTTCTCTCCATATGAGAGGTTCTGGGTTTGGTACCCAGTGCTTCCTAAAAATAACAATAATTAAAAAAAAAAACAAAAAACAAGCAAACAAACAAAAAAAACAACTCAGGGGAGCCGATATTGCTCAGTGGTTGAGCATCAGCTTCCCACATATGAGGTCCAGGGTTCAACCCCCAGCACTCATACCTCAAAACAAACAAAAAAAATATGTATCATATTGTAGGGTTTGGTTGGGACTAGGGGGTAGCAAAGTATAGGGCTAGTTAGGGATAATAGGGTGTCTATTTTATATCATAATCAGAGAAGACAACCCTGAAATGGTGACACTGAGAGGCACTGAGGTTATGGGTGAAAATAGCTTTCTAAGAAAATGCCTTGAGATAAATCAAGTGAGTGCTTTGAGATAGAGGGGTTTTCCATGCATTCTCTTTAAACAAGAAGCAAAACAAATTCAAGTTATTTAACAGCTATTCTGGCATAGCTAGAATACAACAAAAGTGTTCATTGTTGGGAGCTGCTTGACTATTTTTTTCAGTTACAAGATCAGGGTTTCCTCATCTAGAGAATTATCCTTTTGGAAGTTCAAATTAATAAATTACTGAATTTTATTAGTCAAAAGAAATTCCATGGTTTCCATGAAAGAAAAGTCCAGGTGGCTCTCACAGCAGAGCATTTTTTGTGTGTGCTTCAAACCTCACATACAGAATTATCAAACCCTGCCTTCTTAAATTCTAATCTCTGAAGTAAAATAGAATATGTTCATTGTGCCAATTAATTTGGTTCTCCTGACATCTGCCTATATTGTCCCATTCTTTGCTAGTGTCCCCAGTAAACACAGATGTTGTAAATCAGTGCTGGAGACTGTGTAGGAAATGAAACATTCCTTCAGCTGACCAAGGATCTTCCTTGCTAGTGGTGTGACCCTTCAGTTTCTGATACTTAGCACTAACAATTAGAATGCAGACTTGGGAGGATAGTTTTGCAATTATATATATATAACAAATAAGTACTGTTCCTTGTATTCTCAGGGTTTCAGAGCTTCACCTAGTGCCCTATTTTATTTTCATCCATTGTTTATTGCAGCTCCATCTTTTAATAATGTGAGCACTGGTCCACAACCATCAATCTCTACTCAATATTTTTCCTCCTTTCTTATCATTAATCTTTGTTTTAACAAGCCTCAAAGCTATTGACTAATTCCATTTCACTGTCCCTCCCATGGGAAGAATCTTCAGAGGAGAATAAAGTTTTTCATTTCTATTATTGGGAGGTAAACACTAAACATGACAATTTTTATCAACTAGAGTATAGGCTTATGTGCAGTTTTTGCAATTTTCCTAACAGACTCTACTCATTTATAAAGAAATTTATCCAACACCTTTCACCACCACCCAACCTCCACAAATTTATATGATATATTTGTAATACAGTTAGAATCTCTTGTGAAGTCAGCCTTCCTTCCTGGAATCCTGAAACTACCTAAATGTTATTGTTTTTTCGGAGATAGGTAGGTAGGCAAACATTAAGGTTCACTCTTTGTGGTGTAAAGTTCTATGGATTTTAAAAATGCAATGGTAGAAACATGACATTATGCATTTATCATAATACCCTAAAAATCTCGGACTTCAGCTCCCTATTGCAGAGCTCCCGGCAAGTGCTGAACGTTTTACTATCACCACAATTTTGCCTTTTTCAGAGTGTGCTGGATTCTTTATTTTAGCTAGTCTTTTTGTGGCTTGAAAATACTTTTTAAAAAATTGTGAACAATATTCTGTTATATGGATATAACACAGTTTGTTTATGCATTCACCAATTGAAGAATATCTTAGTTGTTTCCAGGTTTTCACAATTATGCATAAAGCTACTATAAACATACATTCACAGATTTATGTGTGGGCATAAGTTTACAAATCAATTTGTAAATGCCCAGAAGCATGGTTGTTGGATCATATGATAAGCCTAGGTTTAGCTTTGTAATAAACTGTCAAAAGTTTGTAATAAACTTTCCAAAGTTCCTGTACCATTTTATCACCAGCAATGAATTAGAGTTCCTGTTGCTCCACCTCCTAACAAACATTTCCTCTTGTCAGGCTTTGGATTTTAACAATTCTAATAGATATCTAGTGATACCCATTTTTGTTTTAATTTGAATTTCTCTAATGACAATTGATGCTGAGTATCTTTCATATGTTTATTTCTCATCTGTAAAGGTTCTTTTATGATGTGTCTGTTCAATTCTTTTGCCCATTTAAAAATTTTGGTGGTTGTTTGTTTACTTTGTTGAGTTTTAAGAGTACTTCAAATATTTTGTATATAAATTCTTTATCATATATATGTTTTGTAAATGTGTCTTTTCAATCTTTTACCAGTGTCTTTTTGCAGAGGAGAATTTTTAATTTTAATAAAATCTAACATCAATATTTTATTTCATGGATCATGTCTATGTATTTAAAACTCATTGCAAAACACACAAACACATAGATTCTCTCTTATGCTTTCTTATATTAGTTTTGTAGTTTTGTTTTCTACATTTCAGTCAATGATCCATTCTGGGCTAATTTTTATGAAATATATAAGATCTGTGTCTATATTCTTTTTTTTTTTTTTTTTTGGCATATGGATAACCAATTGTCCCAGAACAATTTCTTAAAAAGGCCATCCTTTCTTCATTGAATTGCCTTTGCTCATTTGTCCAAAAATCTTTTGACTATTTTTGTTTAGGTCTATTTTGGAACTTCCTATTTTATTACTTTTAGATTATTTGTCTATTTTTCACAAATACCACAAAATCTGATTAGTGTAAAGTAGTAGTGAGTCTTAAGTTGAGAAATATCTGTCTTCCAACTTTTTTGTTCTTCTTCAGTATTGCATTGGCAATTCTGGGACTTTTGGCTTTCCCCTTAAATTTTAGAATTGTAAATTTAGAAATTCTTGTTTTCATTTCTGTTGCTTCATATTTAGAAATCTGATGATAACCACAAAGTAGCTCAATAATATTAATATTTTATTGGGATTGCATGTAATCTATAGATCATGTTGACAAGAATTGACACCTTAATAATATCGCACTTTTTTAATCCATAAACATGGGACATCACTGCAATTATTTAGATATTCTTTCATTTCATTATTGGAGTTTTGGAGTTTTTATCATAAGAATCCTATACATATTTTTTCAGATTCATTCCTAAGTATTTCATTTTTTGGAGCTATTGTAAATTGTATTGTGTTTTTAATTTTAAATTGCATGCTTCAGCGCTGGTAGGTAGAAAAACAATTGACTTTTCTATATTAATTTTGTATCTTGTGATCTTGCTATAATCATTTAATAGCTACAGAAATTTTTTCATCAGTTTTTTAAGACTTTCTATGTAGACAATCATGTCATCTGCAAAGACTGTTTTATTTCTTCCTTCCAAATCTGCATACTTTACTTCCTTTTCATGCCTTATTATGCTAGATTGAACCTTCAAGATCACGCTGAATAGGAGTGTGAAGAATCTACCTTATTCTCATTTGTTTTAGTTTGCTAAAGGTTGCCAATGCAAAATACCAGAAATGAGTTGGCTTTTGTAATGGGAATTTATTAGGGTAAAATATTACAGTTCCAAGGTTGTGAAAATGTCCAGATCAAGGCATCACAAGAAATGCTGTCACACCGAATTGTAGCTGAGGGCGATCTGGCACATGGTTTTGTCATCTATAGGTGCTTTCTCTCAGAGCTCAGCTGTGGGTGATCAAGCACATGGCAAGACATAATGGTGGCTTGCTCTTCTCTCTCTCCTCTGGGGCTGTTTCTTTCAGTTTTTGAGCTGCTCCTTGAGCCTAGCCTCTTGAGAGTCTTGTTGCTTCAGTTTCAGCTTCAGCTGCCCTGCTGATTCTAGCCTCCAGCCTCTCTCCCAGCCTCTCGAGCTTGCTCTGTCTTTTTCCAGCTGTAGGTGATCCTGGAGTCCTCTCTTACATGGCAGGGTAAAATGGCAGCTCTCTTTTTCTGTGTTCTGTTTATATAAGACTCCAGTAAAAGGATTAGAACCTATCGTAGGTACCACAATATAATCAAAGGCCCTTAACTAAGCAATCCAATCAAAAGTGATCTAATCGAAAGATCCCTTGATTGATCTAACTAAAAGGACCCACATACAATAGTTTCACATGCACAGAAATTGATTAAAATAAGAATATTATTTTCCAGGGTCCCTAAAAGATGCACACCAATCTAAGGGTGAAATCATTCGTTTTTCACCAATAAATATAATGTTAATTATAGATTTTATTATAGAAGTTTTTATAGCAACTTGAGTTAGTGTCCCTCTATTCCTACTTTGGTGAGAATTCTTGTGAATGGATGCCAGATTTTGTCAAATGCATTTTCTTCACCAAATAATACGATCATATGACACTTTTCTTTAGTCAAGTGATGTGGATTAAATTAATGCATTTTGAATGTTGAACCAGTCTTGCATAACTGATATAAATCCCACTAGATCATGATGTATAATTCCTTTTACACATTGCTGTATTTGATTTGTTATTTTTTTAAGTAATTTTGCATTTATGTTCATGAGAGATATTGTTGTGCAGTTTTTCTCTAATTTAATATCTATCTGGTTTTTGTACAGTGTTAGGGTAATTTTGGCCTTAGAATGAGTTAGGATGTATTTCACTTGATCTTATTTAAGGAAGAGATTACAGATAATTTGCTTCATTTCTTCCTCAAATGATTGACAGTTTCACCAATGACAGCATCTGAGCCTGTTGCATTCATTTTTAGAAGGTTATTAAATATCAATTCAATTTCTATAATAGATATAGTCCTATACAAATTAGCTACATCTCCCTGTGTGGGTTTTGGTAGCCTCTTTCCAGAAAATTGTCCATTTCATCTACATTAGAAAATTGTAGGCATGGAATTGTTAATAATATTTCTTCATCATCTCTTTAATATTCTTGTGATTAGTAATCATGATACTGCTTTCATTTCTGATATTAGTAATTTGAGTCTTCTCTCTTTTATTCTCAGATGACCTGGTTAGAGGTCTGTCAATTTTATCGATCTTTTCAAAGAATATACTTTAGTTTTGTTGATATATACAATTGTTTTCCTCTCCTGTTTTCAAACTCAGTGATTTGTGCTGTTATTTTTATTAATTTTTTTTCTTCTACTTGCTTTAGGTTTAAATTGTTCTTCTTTCTCTAGTACCCTAAGCTAAAAGCTTAGATTGCTGATTTTAGTATTTTATTCTTTTCTAATATATGTATTTAATGTTATATATTGTTCTCTGAACAATGCTTTCTTTCCATCCCACAAATTTTGATACTATATTTTCATTTTGCATTACTTCGAAATATTGTTTAACTTTTCCTGAGACTTCTTCTTTGAACTGTGTGCTATTTATTTAGAAGTGTATTAAGTAATGTCAAAATACATTGAGATTTTTCAACTAGCTTTGAAACTGTTTTTGATTTCTAGCTTAATTCTACTGTGGTTGAGACATATATTGAATGATTTTTATTCTTTTCAGTAGGTTAAGGTGCATTATTGGACCCAAAGTGTGGTCTACTTGATTAATGTTCTATGTGAGCTTGATAAGAATATGTGGTCTGCTGTTCTTGGATAGAGTATTCTATAAAGGTAAATTAGAGTGTTCTAGAATGGTTAGAATCTGTGTCTTGTGGATCTTTTGGCTGTAATCTATTGTTATTATAATAGAGCCCTGTAATGTGAAGCAAAGGTGTGGGGGAGAGTAATCCTATTGTCATATGTTTAAATCTCAGTCTTTTAAAGGACCTGTGTCTCTAGGATTTTACCTTCACAAGTGTTTCTTAGTCCTCCTTACCCATCTTCAGTGAGACAAGAAAGCTAGAGGGGACTGAGTTTGGTCCATTGTCCTTCTCCCAGATCAGATAAGGCTCTGGGAAAATCCTTCCTCCTATAGTTCTTTGTTATGGAGAATGCTCTGAGCATATTTCAGAATGATTACTTTTCCCTCCCACTACTTGGCTCTAGGTCATAAGAATTTTGTATGGTTCCTGGAGGAAAAAAATCAACAAAAGATCAGGTGCCAGTGTTAACACTAAAGTTCTCAGGTATTTCTCACTCTCATGCTAGTTCACACTCAGCCTCCAGTAATTTGTCAACATTATCATTTAATTTTTTCTACAGATGTGTATGACTGCAGAAGCATCTGTTCCAGGCCAGATGATCCCAGCTGTGTCTCTCTGGATGCTCCTGTTATTCTAGAATATGAAGTGCTCCATTTTCATGGGACCCCAATTCTTTGATGGATCCAAGAAAATTCATTAATTTTCTGTTTGTTCAACATTTTTCTGTTGTAAGGATGGGAGTGATGACTTCCAAACTCCACATACATGTCATAGCTGAAAACAGAAATCCTGTATTATAAAAAATGTGTGTGTGTTCATGAAATGCAGAAGCTTTTAAGTACAAGGTCCAGGGCAAGACATCTTGCACACATCTAAGAATGTTGCTGATTTTTAAAAATGAAGACGTATTTAGTGGGGAAATATTAATTGATGATATGTCCTTAAGGGTATGCTTGTATTCAGAACCCAGGGGAGAGAAGCCACAATCAAACTGCAAGATTACACAGGTACAAGGAAGCACATACTACTTTATTTGGGTTTGAAGGTTAAAAAGTAGTTCTAAGGGTTCTGAAATATCAAGAGTCATTATAGAAATGGGACAAAATTGTAATATTAAAGTTCCCAGCATCTTCCTCTTTCATACATCACAATAATTAATTCATCATTGAGTACAGGCAATTTCTTTGAGATAAAATATTGCAATGGACCTTTAAGATACACAAAGTTCAACAAGCACAAGTTAATTGAAATTTCAAGGTTTAGTGTCACAGAGGTTTCAAATAACTGGAAAAATTTGTTTTGAGGGAAAGTAAATCATTTGGATAAACTGGATTTTATTAGTAAAAACTTGTGCTGTTATTTAATGTCAGAGGAAGTTGGTAGAAGAGATAATATGACATGTACTCCAAGTTGGCCTCCTAAGTAGGATTTTTTTCTCCTATCAGATGTTGAAAGAGACACTAGGCCGTGGCTGGTTTCATGGGCATTCAACCTATGATGTTGTATGCATATACCAAATTATAATTTACCTGTTCTAGAACATTTAAGTTTTTGCCAGGTTTTTTAATATAATAAACAAAACTGATGAATTTGCATTCATGTATCTGACTATTTCCTTAGGATATATTTTTAGAAGTTTACTCACTAGATAAAAGAATGTGTGCTGTCTTAACACATTCTTGTGCTCATGGATAGAACATAAATTGACAGTACTATTTTAAATGAAATTTGAGAATTGGGTATATCCAAAATGCAGTACCCGTTTCTATCAGCTGGCTATGACATTTTTCTCATTCAGCCATGAAGATAACCATTTGATCCAGTTTGTTTCAACATGTATAAGTATTGTAAAAAAAAATAAAATAAGACTACTACACTTATACAAATCTCTGCCAGATATCACAGACGGCCAAAGTATACAAAGCCTTAAGCAACAATGTTCCCCTAAACCCAAAGACATTTGGACACCTGAAACAAACCACAAGATAAAGAACTCAGTAAACTATCTAACATGAAGGACATTTGGAGCACCCCAAATATCACTAATCATAAACAATTCATATAATTTTTTTCTTTCTCTGGAAGCACCAAGATGGGACATGATTTGGGTTGCTACATGAATCTGTCCTCCCTGAATTGCAATTCTCAGACCCCAAATAAACGCCTTTCTTGCCTTGCAGTTTAGTTTGTTATTTCTTTGGATTGACAGTATAAACATATAATACACAGGGCTAACAACTTTTCATTTTTCCCAAATTTAATCTTTTTATCTGGCAACCCTACCTACAGGTTACAAATAAAAGAATAAAAATTAATAATAAAAAAAAAACACAAGGAGCTGCCGCAGAGGAACAGAGTTGCCGAGAACTGAGGGATGGGAATGAGCCAGCTCTGAAAAGAGCAAAGGATGTTGAAATAATGGTTGCCATTTGTCTTTTGAATTTGGTATTCATGTATTTTGCAATACCTCAGTTTTAACTTTGTAGTTAGCCTCGTATTTCAATTGCCTGCATTCGCTCCTAATATTTTATTATTTAGAAAAATTTTCCTTGTGTAAGAACTCTTAAATAGTCACGTATATTTCCTTTTGGTTTTATGTCTTTGTGTTTTGTATTTAACTCTCCAATTCTTCTGGAATTTATTTTTGTTCAAGATGTGATGTAGAAATTTTAACTGATTTTTTTCTTCAAATTTTACCTAATGCTTTATACTACCTGAATTCATTTTCTTTTGAAAACTTACCCAATGTCCTGAACTACCTGTGGAATATTTGATTGTCTTCAATTGTTTGAAATATATATACATCACCTTTTTTAAAATAATAAAACTGTAAAAATCTATAATTTAAATAAATCTTGGGTCACTCATGACTCAATCTCTATGTAGTTTACAAAGATAAAGAAAATAAAACCAGAACTTTGATAAGAGCTTTGGTAGAGCTTTACTCTAAATCTCCTTAAAGAAGTATCTCTCATGGGGTTTCATTAAATATCTTATTTATTCAGTGCTTTCATTCTCTCAGTATTTTCCCTCAAGGCAGGTAATAAAATACCTCTCGCATTTTTTTCCTATCATTCTCTGTTTTTTACACCTAACATACACATTTATCCCTCTTTTCATAACATCACTCATCTGCCTAATGACAGTTTCTGGACAATCAATCTTCCTTCTCCTTCCCTTGTCAAGGGAAGCATGTATGACCTACTACAAAATATAATGCATCATTTGCTCTCACAAATTTCCTTCTAAAATATATCATAGCTAATAAGCATATTTTCTTTGTTGCATAAAATTGCTAACATTGTTTTCTACATTTCTATTTGCTTCCATTCATCTATCTGTTCTGTACCTGTAGCATATTTTAATTATTACAGCTTTACAATTATTTGGTAAAGCTTATTGTGCCCATTCTCTCACTATTCTTCTGCTTAAATTGTTTTATAATTGCCACTTGTTTATTGTTCCAGATGGATTTGGAAAACATTTCTTAAAGTTTAAAAATATCCATTTGTAGTTCCAGGGCAATTGCATAAAATTAATACATAAACTTAAGAAGAATGAATATCCTTATAATAATTTTCTTTCAATATATGACCATGCTACATCTTTCTATTCCATTAATTTAATCTTATAATCATAAATAAAATGGAAAGAAAAGGTAAAAAATTACAAAGATAAAAAAATTACAATACTTCCTATTCTATATGGATATTTATAATTTGAAACAGAATGTGAAGAGGTGTTTACCTTTATAGTCCAATAAGAGGAATAGTTTTCTTCAGTCAGTCTATGCACGTTGCTATTATTCTATTTAGAATATTGACCCCCTGTAATTTTCATCACCCTTGTTCATTAAAACAAAACAATCAACCTCTACCAAAATAATCCTCACCAAAATTTGATAACAATAATTTCAGAGAACTTTTCAGAAAAACACAAGTTAGAATCAGAAAGCAGAGAAAAGACTTTGAGCAAAAAATGCAATTATTTTATACATGCAATCTTTAATAGAAGTATTTGAGCATATTTTCCTTGAAGATCAAGTAACAAGGGAGAGAAGTGGAAGTGAATCAAAAGGTCAGATAAATCAGATACATCAGATAAATGTAACTGTCCGTTTGCCAGTGGTCAGTGCAGGTGCTATATTAACTGTTCTATATTTTTGTGCCCCTGCATAAACCATATCATTATCAATGGTATTTTTCTCTTTTCTTGGCCATTAATATCATCTGCCCATATTTGCCCTTTATCTTCTTCCATATTGTCTTATTACATGACTAAAACTTACTGAGTTGTTAAAGAGTGGTGGTGGTAGGTACAGACTTATTTTATTCATTTGACAAATAATTACTAAGTTTCTCTTGTATTAGCCCCAGGGATACTGTAATGACCAAGCCCTTGGGGAAATTTACATTTTAGTAAGGGAGACAGACAATAAATAAATAAGGTAGAGTTCCCAAATAAAATAAAGGACACTGAGTTATATATGAATTTCAGATAAACAATAAGTAATATTTGTTTGTTTTAACAAGTACATCCCATATATTACATGGTACATAGTTATATTTGAATATATAAATAAACATATATATGCATGTATGTATATATTTATTGTTAACCTGAAACTCTAATTAATTGGGTGCCCAGTATTTTTTTGGCTAAATGTGTCAACCTTACCTAAAAGAAATAAAGTAAACAAGGAGCTGGCACAGAGGCAGAGAGGAGCTGAGAAATGATGGATGGAAATGAGTCAGCTCTGAAAAGAACTAAAAAAAGACTTTGCCAAGCATTGTGCAGGTATACCTAGGCTCTTGGGAGGAAAAGGACTACTGATGTTTAAGGAATAGAAAGAAGGCTAGCATGGCTGAAAATGAACAAGATGGAGGTTTGTTTCAGGTATCCAGAAACAAACTGTACAGAACCTTCTATCAACAAGAATGTTTCTGAAGATACTCTGATCCTCTACAGGCTTTTTCAGGTCAACTAAAATGAAAAAAATACTTTTCCCAGTATCCTTTTCAGATAGGTGTGGCCATGTGTTTAAATTCTAGTCAATTTGGTGTAAGTGGAAATTGTGTAACATTTCGGGAGACTTCCTGAATTGGTATTTTGTGCACATTGTTCCTTCTTTCTCCCATTTCTCTGTCCTGCAGAGAAATGTAATGTGCAATTACTGAAGCTAGTCTTGGACACTAAAGACAAGAAATGGAAAGTGAAATGACTGGAGCTCATCTTGGACCCTTAAAACAAGAACCACACAAGGGAGATGATGGAGCAGAAAGCTGGAAGAAGCTTGGGTTGCTGTAATATTGTGGAACAAAGATTCCATAACAGATCTAGAATTCCTACCCCCAGACTTTTATAGGTGGGGAAAATTATATTTTGTTTAAGCCACTTACACTGTGGCTTTTCTAGTTGTAGGGTTTTTTTCTCTGTTATTGGTTTATAATGGAATCTTAACTCATACATTTTCCTGTTAATTGTCTTCTTAATTTTGCTTTTCTTTTCTCTTTTCTAGCTCTGATTTCTGCCCCCTCCTTTTCCTTTCAACCAATCTTCATTTTCCTGTTTCTTCATATTTATCTCTTTTCTACCTATCTCAACTCCTCTATTACCCTTTCTTTTTTAACTTACTTAACATGTAATCAAATCTATAATCTTTCTATTTATTGTGTTTTTAAATAAAATTACTTTAACTCATTTGAATTTCAAATCGTATGACTTGATTTATTGTTTGTGAAGGAGAGAAATATCCTTTTACATATATATATTGGCCAGGACTATTTTACTAATAACTATTTAAAAATACTACCCATTCTTGTCCTTCATGATGCATCCTTGTGTCAGAACTTGGTCATTTTTAAGGAATTATTGAAAAGATAGTAGTGAACAGTTCCACTTGACAAGTAAATAACTTTAGCTTTCAAGCCAGAAGGATGAGTTAAGATCACATGTATTAAACAAAAACAATTTTCCTTGTGTTTCTATCCTCTATTGTGTTAGGTGAAGTAAATCAAAACAAATCAAGTAAAATCAACTGTAAGAAAAAAAAGGAAGCCCTGCAACTCAATTCTGAACCAATTAGAATTCATGATTAAATCATGAATAAATGAGCTAAAGTGTAAGGGAAACTTCAAATATTTGTTAATATTAAATCATGATAATTTAAATAAATAAATATTTAAAAATGCCTTTAGTTGCTTTTCAGGAATTCTACAATCATGGCTAATATTTCTGTTCAATCATGTTCAATTTATACTTTTTATTACTAGACAAATAGGATGGCTTGTGTTTTTAATGCCTCTAGTTTCATTATTTATACTTTAGCTCTGTACATTTTATTCATAACAGCTGAAATGTTCAAAAGCAAATATGTAAAATAGATCTTCTGATGACAATTGGTTTTATTTGAAAAGATCATATGGCTTCAAATCTAAGGCAAACTCTCAGTCAGAGGCAGAAATAGTACAAGATTTGCCAGAACTCAACATGTGCTTATTTTTTAAATGTTTTAGGTTCACTTTTTCTTTGCATTATCCAAGATCACTGTGAAATTACCCCCACGAGTATTTATAAAAATATGACATTCTTAGAATTCAGTTCACCAAAGGTTAAGCTACAACTTTGCAAAAGAGAGAATTGGGTTTAATAGAACAATTGTGGTAGGCAAAATATTTATTTCCCTTATCATTAATTTTACACTTCCCTACTTTCTAGCACACAAAATACTTGAAATTTACATAGCTGGACTCAATCGATCAAATATGCTCTGTGCATTAATCACCATGCATCCAATTGATTATACAAATTGAATTTTAAAAGACACAAATTTACTTTTAATATGTATCTATTGATTTCATAAATCATCATATTTATAATTAAGTTGTCATCCAACTGAGGCAGGAACACAGAAAAAAAGAAACAATTTAATGAGTTTTCTCTAAACTATCACCACCGTAGCTCAGTCTTGTTTAAATGAAAAAAAAATAGTTCTTTAGACCCTCTATTATACTAAAGACCCTGCTGTGATTCAGAATCTGTCTTCCAATAAACTCATCAGTTTTCAATAATGTTTGAATATCTCAATTCCAATTACATTAATTGATTTTTTAAAATCTAAACTAAATATTTTAGTCTTTTTTTTTCTTCTAACCTGAATCATTTTGCCACTGTTTCTGTAAAAATTCATTCTTACCTCTTTACTTTTCCCTTGTTTATTGTTTGAGAACCAACTTTGAGCCATCTAATTAAAACTTCTGTGACGGACAAAACATAAAATGAATGCCAAGAGGTAGTCTAAAGTTATTTGAAATGATTTGCGCAATAGTGCTCTAACTCATCATAATACCTTCAAGTGTTTGTAGACCCAAGTGAACAAATTGTTTAGTCTTTCTTATGTATAATTAATATTCAGTTATATGATAATCTAGTCCTTTGACAAAACTATCTGATTGTCATTCTGAGATGGTAATATAATAATTCTGTTGAGAGGCTAGCTGAAAGTAAAAATTATTTGGGTGGGATTAGAGACAAAGAAAGAAAGGAAACAAAAAACTTAAAAAAAAAAGGGAACAGGAAAAAATTGATGATAGATATTTTATTCCTATTTAATAAAAGAAAGAGTAAAATAAATATGAGGGGAAAAGTAGGCTAGCATAAGCAATTAACAAGGGAAAAGTGCAAAGTCCCAGAAGGGAGTTGATAAGAATGAAAATACAAATATTTAAAAACAACAACACAAATCTAAGACTATTGCTTAATTTACCTTTACATATACAACTTGCTTCTTTCTGTGAAGCTCTGCAGTTACACTGTGTGAGTCAGCCAGATGCAAATGAGACGACTGAAGCATAAATGAAGACCTAAGAGGTGAGAAAATGTGCTAATAATCAAAGAGGTCTCTGAAGGTCATGGGAAAAAAATGTACATAAGGGTCAAGGTAGAGTTTTACATTTGTTTCTGAGAGTTGTTAGAAATTATAGCAATATTTAAGAAAATGGTGTTCTAGTATGTTTTAAAATGTTTTAAAACAGATTCTTAGTAGATTTTAAATGTTTATTTATACAAAGTCAATAATGTTTTTCTAGGATAGCATATCAGAAACAACATAATTCTTTAGGCCTATAATAAATATTCATTATATGAAATGGGCATATTGTTGCTTAGGCATTTGGAAAGATTTAAACTTGGGTATTTAAATTAAACAGTGAGGAAGTTAGGTGTTTTTAAAATAACCACTTCTCAACTTCACTATGGGTTGAATATGGTAGTGATTATGTGATGTTTATACATCCAATTATGGTCTAAGTCAATATCTAAATATTTGTAAGGTATTGTAACATGGTTGTGGATTTTTTATGTATTAAGCAAACAGTTTTTTCAGTTGGATAATAAAATAAGATAGTAAAACACACACAGAGATACACATGTATTTTGGTCAGTTATGTCAGTCAGAACTTCAAATGTTTGTCTTCTTGTTTGTTTGTGTATCATTTAGTAACATGAAAACAATTATAATAATCACCTCAAAGTGATTAAATTCACTCAATACAAAAAACTGGATAAAAAGTAGTTGATGTATTCTTTCGAGCTTTCTTAATCATTAAAATGGATTAACTGTATAGATGTTATAATCAGTGTAAATGCATTTATTTCAGGTTGAAAAATTCTCACGTGCAATGCCCATATTATTCTTGACAAAATGAACTGAAGATATCATTTTAATTTAAAAATGCAATATAATAATTAAAAACCAGAATGAATGTATTTCTTCATATAACAAATTCTTTATGAAAGAATACATGAAAGCCAGGAACATATAATCAATTAAATTAGTAAAGTATGTTTTATTTTCACCTTGATAAAGTACACAAGGAAAGGGTATCATTACAAAAATGTACTTTTGTTCAGTAAATCAGTGTTTCTCATGTAACTGATTGTGCTGTTTATCACATTCACATTTGACTTCAAATTCCAGCTTGTGTTAGAAAGCAAATAAAAAGTCACAGTCCCATGCTTTTCACCAAATACTGACCCAATTTAAAAATTTGAACTAATTCTTCTATAAGTTTTATTTTAAAAATATAAAGTGGGATGAAAGGTATCAGATATTCTTGAGTAAGAAATAGTCTCAGTTTGAATTTAAAGTAGAAGAGGGTTGATCATAAAATTTTGAATGGTGTTTACTTAAACTTATTTTAACTTAAAACCTAAAACATATTTTTGACCACACACAATTTACAAAGATATTAATAATTTTTTTTAAATTTTTACTATCAAGGGATGAAATTTAAGAAATTTATCTGGGCAACTAAGGTCAAGTAAATAATCAAGATTTTTTTCTTTGATCACAAAAAAATGGTTTATTATGCAGCAAATAATATTTGTACATATTTTTATAAAAACCACATATTCATTAGACATATATTCATGAACTAAAAGAAAGACAAGAACACCCAGTTTGTTCTAGAAATATTAGGACCCTAATAAAATTATATTATGTTTTCCCCAGAAGCAGTTATTGAGATAAGAATTTGAGTGCAAGTAATTATTTTGGAGTTTAGACATGCTGGTGGAGGTATGGGAATATGAGAGGGAATGAAAGGCAGTCAGAAAAGGTTCATTATAGTCAGTTAATCATGGTAAGCAAAATGAACTTAATTAAATCGGGAAACTCTGGGAAAGATTTTAAGTCATGGCAATGGATATTACTGTCTTCACCTTACATTAAGTCCCCTCATGTCCTACATTAAATTCACAGTTCGCTTAAAACACAACATAAAATTTCCCATTTTACTTTCAAAATTAAAAAGAAACAACACAGTCAACCTTAATGCAAACAATGTAAATTATGGACTACTGTTAATATTTTATTATAACATTTTTTTATCAACTGCAACAAAAATACCATACTAACACAAAGGGTTAATAATAGAGAAAGCCGTGTGTGTGATGTGAATTTATGAGAACACTGTTCCTTCTGCAAGATTTTTCTGTAAATCTACAATTTCTCTAAAAAAATAATAATAAAAGAGAAAAAAAATCTGAATTACCTTCTGGAGGCTATATGGGAAAATCCATTTCCTTGTTCCTTATATTTTTCAGAATTCAGATCCTTGTATTTTTAAGACCAAGGAGTTATTCCAATAGACTAAGAACTCCTTAGCTGCAGACCTATTCCTTATCCTGTGAGTTGCACAAACTGATCAGTTATCAAAGCATGATGGAGGAACCTGAATCATAAATTTGTCCCATTGCTCACCTGTGGTTTTAGTTTTTATTTTTCTCATTCAACCTTCCTTTATTGTATTATCTTCATTGTTTTTAGAGTCTTGAGTTTTCAATCTGTTGAAAACTTTCTACAACAAATATTTACAACTAATTTGGTTATTTATTAAACCATTTCACTAAGCATTCACATTATCTATGAATTTGTCAATATACTATTAATAACCTCTTAAAGTAATTAAGGTAAATGTTTTATAGAAAAAAGTTTAAAGAAAATTGTCCCTGAACCCTTTGTGCATTTTCATTTAGCAATTGTATTAGTTTGCCAGGCTTCTATGACAAATACCATAAAATTGGTTGGCTTAACCAAGCATTTATTGTCTCATGTTTTCAGAAGCTAGAATTCCAAAATCAAGGCACTGGGAAAACAATACTTTCCCCTAGATTTAGTAGCATTCTGGTGATGACATGCTGCAATCCTTCTGGTTTCTTGGCTTGCGTCTCTACCTCTCTCTCATGATGATCTCTCTCTTTTTGAGTCTCCTCTTCCCATTTACACTGTCTTCCAGCTTCTTTCTGTGTGACCATCTCTGACTTATTGAATCCCGATTTCTTTTGCTTATAAATGCCTCTAGTAATATGGATTAAGACCTACCCTGATTCAGATGAATAACACCTTAATTAAAAATAACATCTTCTAAAGGTCCTATTTACAAATATATATTCACACCCACAGGAATGCAGATTAAGATTAAGAACATGTTTTGTTGATGTACACAATTCAATCTACCGCAGCAAGTTAAATAACAGTTAACATAGTTTCCTATAGTGTACACAAATGTATAATTATATGTTTTAAATTGCTTTCTGTGTTTACATTATTCTGCTAATTACCCAATTTAGTAAATTTATCCAAAAATTTAATTAACTATGTCTTTAAAAATACTCTTCAACCACATTTATTTTTTATGAAATTAATGATAAGAAATATATTAAAATACAAGGTAAAACATTCTTTTCATTATAAGGTATTTGCCTATTACCAAAGAAATCTCTTGTATAATATAAAAAAAAAATCTCTGGAATTTTTTATCTAATAAGCAAGTGTTTGCTAATAAATCAAATTTGCAAAGCATTATTAAGCCTTGTTAAGGTGTTTGAAGTTGTAGTGATGAACAAGGGACATGAAATTTCTGTCCTTGCAGAGTTTGTATTTTATAGAGACAAACAAGAATAAAATAATGTGGTAACTGCTTTGGAGAAAAATAAAGTAAGATAAGGAAATACTGCACTGTTGAGAATGAGGATAAGATGGAGAATTATCTTACGTAGGTCAGTCAGAGCAACTTTCTTAAAGGAGCAAACATTTGGCCTGTGACATTGTGTTGATTTGAAATTGTATGTATCCCAGAAAATCATATTCTTAAAGCTAATCCATTCCTGTGTCTGTAAATATATTATAATTAGGAGCTTTTTAATAGTTTACTTTAGTTAAGATATGGCCCAGGGTGGGTCTTAATCTTCTGACTGGAGTCTTTTATAAGCAGGATGAACAGAGAGAGAGAGAGACATACAGACAGACAGACAGACAGACAGAGAGAGTGCAAAACAGAAGCTGAAAGCAACAAGACCAGGAAAAGAAGAGAGACCAACAGATGCCTTGCCATGTGGCAGAGTAGCCAAGAGTTGCTGGCACCCAGCTCCAAACCATTTTATGGCAGATGCTTTTGGCAGCTTAGCAGACTAAAACAAACCTGAATATTATAAGCCCTATGAAGATTTGAAGAAAAACATTCTAAATAGGGGGAATAGCACATGCATTGGAGTAGTGGAGATAATGAAAAGTGGTGAATAGATAGGCATTTTAATAATTATTATGGTGGAAGTGCTAGGAAGAGAAGAAATCAAGAAGACAGTTTTCTGATTATAGTGATATGGGAGATTAAGAAGGAACAATTTTGGGAGATAGAGACAGTGGCTGGAAAAAAATTAATATTTTATAAACTTTTATGCATTTTATAATATTTGTCATATTTATAGTATTCATGCTAAGTTTAAGATGCCTTATAAACAACCACACAGGGATATTAAGCAGAAAATGCACATGAGTAATTTAGTCAGGGTAGAGTTTATAGCAGAGGGATATATGAATTTATATCATAATTTTTAGAAATATTTTTTAAAACTATAAGACTAGATGAGATCAACTACTATATTTGTGTATATAGAAAAGAAAATGATCCAAACACATAGATCTCAGACTTTTAATATTTAGATGTGAGAGGAAGATGTAACCAAAAAAGGATACTGAGAAGTAGCCATTAATAAAGGTGAAAAATCTGGGCAATGAGATGTCCTAGAATGCAACTGAAGAATGCATTTCAAGAACATGAAAGAATCATCTAGATCACGTTGTCTGGAGAAGCCAATTGGATTTTTTTAAATAGAAGTTGCTGTTGACTTTGAGAAGAGCAATTGTCCTAAATGTAGGAAAGAAAACTTGACTCAGAAGAGTTGTGAAGTGAATGGGAGGTTTACTTTGCATATATTTCCAACAGATTAAATAAAGATGAAATGTTTGCTGTGTACTTTAAACATGTTCAAAATATGCATTCTATGTTTGAAAATTCCTAATCGTTAGGGCCATAATAAAGCTTTAAAAACAATTTAAAAGACTATCTTAAGTACTAAATCCCAAACATACTAGCCCTTAGTTGAATCATCCTTGGAAATCAAATTTATATGAAAACTCTATTAAAGGAATAGTTCAAATTCTGTCAACCTGTCTTCCTGATATATCTGATTATAGTTTCCTTTTAAAAAATGACCATATTCCCAAATGCAGCAGAAATTAGTCATATTATTTATTAGAAATAATGGATAGAAATGTTAAAAGTGGTCAGACTCTTAAATGGAATAGCATACTCAAATAATCCTTATCTCTAATGTTAAAATTCTATTCAAAATCCATTCTAACATTCAAAGTTTACAAACATTTATTAAGTTGAGATATAGCTTAAAAGGATATATGGTAATATCTGCCTATAAAAATAATTTGCCTGCTCTGATGGATACTGTGAATTTTCTCACTCTGTAGTTGATTCTAAAAGTGGTTACAGGAAATGGACTCAAGTAGAAGATTCTGGGAACATCTGTACTGGTTGGTTTTGAAGATTGTAGCAATCAAAATTTACTAGACAGAAAAGTTCCAGTCCATGATATAGAATGCCAGAACAGTCACTTAAAATGTCACCAATGTTGCCTGGATTGTAGTAGCTATTGAAAAAAAGGTTCTGGAAAAGAGATATTGCTGTCTGGATATCCATCAGTATAACACTTATTCAATGGACTTATGAAAGAAAATGCCCTTTAGGGAAGGGAAGAATTAACTCAACAAAATAAATTTTCCTTCACCAAAAATAATATACATATTATCAAAGAAGGGTTCTTAATTTTCCAACAGCATAGACCAAAGATGAGTCCCCCAAAGTGACACTATAGTCCAGAGGAACCAGCCACTCATTTACTGGCAGATTGATAACATTGGACTCTTCCAGTGGCAACAGTTAGAGATGTATCCTCACAAAATAGACATTTACTTTGCTCAATGTGTTTCTTCCAGAACCACCCTCTATGGATTTACAAAACACATTATTCACAGCCATAATATTTTATGTAAATTGCTCCTGACGAAGAAAGTCAATTTACAGCAAGAGAATCATAGAGGTAGTCTGATCATCATATCATTAGCCTGCCATGTTCTCATCCTATCACCCTGAAGCAGCTGATTTTATGAAAAAGTCCAATGGCCTTTAGAAGAATCAATGACAACACCATTAAGCCGATAATATCTTGCGAGTATAAGTGCTGTCTTATAGGTAGAAACAATGACCAATAAGAAGAGTTGATTCTCTATGTCAAGAATACAGAGAATTGTGAACCAAACTATGAAAGCTGGATCAACAATATCTTGATTTTACACCTAAACTTATATGGAAATTATTTACTCATGTGTCTATATTTAGGCTTTGCTTCTTTATAGGTCTTAGTGCTAAGAGAGTAATGTTTCCACAAAGTGACATAGCAATATTTTCATTAAAATTAAAAGTTGAAATTTTCATATTGCCATCCAGAGTCCTTCATGCTATTGTATAAACAAGAAGAAAAAAAAGAGATATTTATTGCATTTGTGGAAATTATTGATTTTGTTTATGAAAACAAAATCTAGTGTGCTGTTATACTATTGGGATAAGAAAAAGTGTTAGTGGGACACAGAATATGGTTTCTGACTTATAGTTTCAAATTTGCTGTGCATCTACCATAATAGGTTCACAGAGTTCACAAGAAGGAAAACAAAATATGTTCTTTAGACTTCTCTAATTCCAATTAAACAAAATGATACCCATACATTTATAGAGCATTTAGTAAATAAATGCATAAAATGAAGGATAGTATGAATTTCCTTGTTAAAGGATGTGACAATTTGAAGATCTTTTATGAATCCCAAAGAGGAAAAGATTATGTTTTTGAACAAATCCATTCCTGTGGGTGCTTTGATTCTACAGCAGTGAGGCATGACTCAGGTTGAGTTCCCACCCTCTTGCTAGGTCTTGTATAAATGGAGACACAGAGAGGAAGAGTGACACAGGAAAAGGGAACTCTGCCATTTTTCATCTTGCCATGTGACAGAGGACTCAAGAATCACTAACAGCCAAAGCTTAAGCTTGAAGTCCCCAAAAGGCTGGACCACAGAGCAACTCAAGGCAGAAGAGATGAGCCATATGTGTAATAGACCACAGCTGAACCTGAGAAGAAAGCTGACCTGTCAAGACTGAGAGAGGAGGCCTGGAAAGAGACAAGCCTTATTCCTGTTTGCCCACAGCTGAACTCTGGGAGACAGTAGATTCTGAAGGGAAGGCAGGGACCTCGGTAGAGATTGGTGACCTTCTTGCAGGACCCCAGGATCACCAGTAGCTGACATTGGTGAGAAAGCATCTCTGCTGATGCCTTGATTTGGACATTTCATGGCCTCTGAACTGTAAGCACTTACCCTAAGTAAAATTTCCATTATAAAAGCCAAGCCATTTCTGGTATTTTGCATTGGCAGCAATGCAGCAGTGGAAGCAATGCAAAATATGCAATGCAAAGTAAACTAAGACAAAGGTCTTTGATATTACTATTTAGCATTTTTTTGGGGAAAGCATTAAAATAGTTACCTTTAGACTTTGGAGTTGTACCAGGTTAAGTGCCATCTGAACATTATTATATGCATATAGGAAAAAAAAAACAGATTTAGGATCAAAGTGGTTAGAACACGGGTTATTAACCTTTTTTGTTCCCCAGATCCCCTTTGCCAGTCAGGTGAAAGCCTCGGATCCCTTACTAAGTCTACACTATTCTGTGTATTATTTAATAAATGAATAACACCCGCACCAACACATCCCCAAAAGAATAATGCTTTTGTGACTTTCAATTCAAGCTCAGACCCCTGGGTTAGAAAATTGATACTAGATTAGAAAAAAATCCTGTAAGAAGCCATAAAGCTATATGTTCATACACATAGTGTGCTGTGTAAGTCCTGTGTCACACCAATTCATTGAAATTCTTGACATCTGTTAAGTTTTCTACAGATTGATAAAAGAGAAGCAACTATCTTTTACACATGCTAACACAATGAAATATTTTTAACTCATTTTCATTAGTTTGTCATTTTTGAGTATCGTATTTTCAACATCAAATGAAAATAAAGCATTAAAAGCATTATAAAATTCATCATTTTTTCAACATGCTAAGTCCTTATTGCTTTAGTGTGCTAAGCCATCATTTTTCATACTCGTAGTTAATGTTCAGATGTTAGCTTTCAAAGTTTTGAAATATATTCCATAGAAAAATTCCCCAGGAATATAGAGCAATGTAAATTTTCATAAAGGTTACAGAACAAATTGGTATTTAGTCTAATAAGTAAAAAACAAATCACAATTTTGACTTCAACAAATGTTCAAAGATTTCATTTTAAGTTCAGTCAAGCTTAAATTAATTGCTCATGTGATATTGTCAACTTAATGTGAATAAAAGTCACTTTATGTAAAGACCATAAATTTTACTTTTTTTTTTTTCCTAGTTTCACTGTTCCAGTTTGTTTAAATACAAATCTCATTATACCTAATGAGCCTTTCAGCTTTATACATATTTTAAAGTCTTCATAGGCAAGATTAGTACTGGCTGAACTAAAGAAAGATTTTAAATTTTAGTCAGTTCCAAAGAGGAAAAAGGAAGGTGGTGAATCTTGTTTTATCACTGAAAAATAAACCATTTCCCTGTGTAAGCTAAACTGAAATCAAGGAGACAGGAAAATCACATAGTAGAAAATTTCTTTTAATTGTCTATATGAAAGATTCAAATTACTTGTATAGGAAATATTGACTCTTTAAGCAACTTATGTATTTGAATAAAACATTATGACATAAACATTATATGGAATTCTATTTCAATAATGCCCCATATCTTCATTTTTTCTCCACTAAAATTATTTTTGCCTTTATTTATATCAAACATATTTAGCATTCCTATATTCATTGTCCAGCATCTTATTTTATTATAAGATAAAAGGAGTCATTGGCCATTGTTAAAAATCAGGTTATAAAGGAAAGTATAAGCAAACCTTAAAGTCAAAATATAACAAAGCAGATAATATTGTATGTAATTAGCTATTTTTTTCCTACTAGCATCCTTGGAATGCATATTTTGAACTTGTACAAATTTTCCTCAATCAATTCTTGTTATAACATCAAAGATATCATTATCAGCAAATGAAAGGATTAAAGTTTAAGAAGACCATGATGCATTAAAATCTTAAAATATTGGAATTCTTTTTATTGGTTCAAAGAAATTCTAAAGTTTTGTATAACATCTCCCTTTCTCAAGAATTTCCCTGTCTCAATAACTTATAACACATTTCAAAACCAAATACAGAAGAGGAACTTAGAAATTTACTAGAGTAAAAGAAAAGCTAAACAATGAATTAATGAATAAATTGCAAAAATAGTTGTCAGTATAATGTTCACACTATATAATCCATATTTTAACATTTCTTTTGTTTCTAATTTATTGAAGACCTTTAGGAAAGAAATTTCCATATAAATTTTGTGGCATATGAATTGTAATACTGAAGAGAATACTATAAATGTATTATCACATTAAAAATATAAGTGTAGATAGTAATTATATATGAAATATATTGTTCTTGTGGGCTTTCTGAGCTTGCCCATAAAAAATAAAAAATAATGTTTGCAAATTTAAGAATTCTCCAGGGCATGTCTTTGACAAAGAAAATTTCTTGGTCTCACACAATTTCTGTTACGTAGTTTTTTAAATGACATTCTCTAAGTTTGGATAACACAAGCATATGAAAGACCCCCTTTAGTTCATTAACTACTATTTAGGAAAGCTGTTCCTTACTTTGGAGACTTTAGGAGAATCATCTTGTAGAACACAGTACTATTGTATATATTTTTGTTTCTCTTTCATAATGAGAATTATGTAAATGACACACTTTTTCCCAATTTGGCTTTCTTCTCAGGAAAATAAAATCAGTTCAACTCTAAGAAATATTTAAGACATTTCACTTAAAATATTTATTTTATCCCTGATCTTGATCAATTTTTATGGAAATTTTCCTGGGTCTAGAGTGATTGTAAATTGAACCAGAAAATAAATGAATAAGCAGATAAAAGAATGAATAAGTGAATAATAGTCTTTTTCCTTAAGTTTCCAAGTTTTTTGCCTCTCCCTTGCTCTTTCTTCAAGAAGTTGTTTTATCTTTTGACTCTGCCTGTCTAAATCCCATTTAATTTTCATTACCACATTACCTCCCACATGGAGCTCTTAATGTTGACTTAGGTGGATGAAATATGCCTTTTGAAGTCTGATCATGTTTATTCTGTCCATATAAGAATATTTATTGTTTTCATCTCAGCATTATATGTATTTATTTATATCTCTGATTTGAACTTAAACTCCATAAACCTTGTGTCGTATCTGAATCATCTGTTGCATTTTACTTAAGTGTCTAGCAGACTTACATGGTATTCCATGGAAAGAAGATATCTATGGTTAATAAGCTCACAAAATACTGCAAATCCATATACCATAATGCCTAAGAGTTTTCACTCTGGACTTTCTTTCTGTCTGGATGGATGGATGGCTTTCTTTTTTTAAAATTAAGATAACTGACTGATAAAACCCCATTCAAATGACAGCACCTAACAGACCTCAGAATGAGAATGGGACAATATATGAGCCAAGCTCCTTGATAAATTTCTGCAAGACTAAGGAGAATGGGATTAGTTTGAAAGATAAACCAGATCAGAAAAGTAAAGAGCTATAAGCCTTTGTTTTTCCCACAAAGTCCCAGGAAAGTTCTAAGCCAAGAGTCAACAAATAAGGAAATCAGAATTAGGCTCTGGGCAAGTAAACTGGCAAAAACAGAGTTGGGTCTCCTTCCC
>JAQZBX010015166.1:0-37820 GCA_029593785.1 Cabassous unicinctus
CCACCTAAACTGACGCCATCTTCCGCTGCTGTCCCCCCTTTTTTTTTAAAGATTTATTTTATTTATTTATTTCTCCCCACCCCCTTGTTGTTTATACCTGCTGTGTCTGTTCATCTTCTTTGTTTCTTTAGGAGGCACCGGGAACTGAAACCTGGGACCTCTGATGTAGGAGGGAGAGACCTACTCTCTTAAGCTACCTCCATTTTCTGCTTTTGTTGTGTCTCTCATTATGTTCTTCCTCCTGTGTCTCTTGTTGCATAATCTTGTTGCATCAGCTTGCCACACCTGCCTGTCACATAAGCTCTTTGTCTTGCCGGTCTTCTTTAGGAGGCACTGGGAACCTCTGCTCCCTGCTTTGTTGTGTCTCTCATCATGTTTTTCTTCTTGTGTCTCTTGTTGCATCATCTTCTTGTGTCAGCTTGTCGTGCCAGCTTGCTGTCTTCTTTAGGAGGTACTGGGAACCGAACCACGGACCACCCATGTGGTAGGTGGGAGCCCAATCACTTGAGCCACGTCTGCTTCCCTGAGCTGACTCTTGGAGCTCCTTATTCTGCTGCCATCTTGTCCCTCCCCATAAGTTTTGATAAATTGTGCTCTCACTTTCATTCATCTCAAGATATCTAGTAATTTCTCTTGCAATTTCTTTTTTGACCCCCTGATTTTTTAGGAGTGTGTTATTCAGCCTCCATATATTTGTGAATTTTCCTGTTCCCACCAATTATTGATTTCCAGCTTCATTCCATTATGAGTAAGAAGGGGATTTCTATAATTTCAATCTTTTTAAATTCTGAGGGCTGTTTTGTGGCCCAACATATGGTCTAGCCTGCAGAAAAATCCATGAGCACTTGAGAAAAATGTATAGCCCACTGATTTGGGATGCAATGTTCTGTATATGTCTCTCAGGCCAAGCTCATACACCATATCATTCAAGTACTCTGTTTCCTTTTTGATCTTCTGCCTAGTTGTTTATCTGTTGATGTGACTGGTGTGTTGAAGTCTCCAACTATTATTGTAGAAACATCTGTTTCTCCTTTCAGTTTGCCTCATATTTTGGGTGCATAAATATTTATGCCTGTTACTCCTTCTTGGTGGATTGTCCCCTTTATTAAAACATAATGGCCTTCTACATCTCATCACTTTTTTGCATTTAGAGTCTATTTTGTCCGACACCAGCTACCCCTGCTCTCATTTGGTTATTGTTTGTGTGAATTATCTTTTTCCAATCTTTCATTTTCAGTCTATTGGACCTAAGATGAGTCTCCTGAAGACCGAATATGGATGGCTCATGTTTTCTTATCCATTCTGTCAGCCTATAGCTTTTGTTTGGGAGTTTAATCCATTAACAGTCAATGTTATTACTGTAAAGGCATTACTTACTTCAACCATTTTCTCCTTTGGCTTTCATATGTCATATCTAATTTTTGTCTGTTGTTTAACCTTTTCCTTAGTCATAGTCTTCTCATAGTCTTCACTTCTATACTCTCCTCCAAACCTCTCTCTCTTCTTTTCTGGCTGCAGAATGCCCTTTAATGTTTCCTGCAGAGCTCTATTCTTGTTTATGAATTCTCTTAGTTTCTGTTTATCTGTAAATATTTTAAACTCACCATCATATTTGAAGGGCAGTTTTGCCAGACAATGAAATTTTGGCTGGCAGTTTTTCTCTTTCAGTACCTTAATTATAGCATACCACTGCCTTCTCACCTCTATGATTTCTGAAGAGAAATCTGCACTAAGTCTTACTGGAGGTTCCTTTTATATGATGTTTCTCTTCTCCATTGCTGCTTTCTGAATTTTCTCTTTATCTGTGGCATTTGGCATTCTGCATATTATGTTTCTTGGGGTAGGTCTATTTGGATTTATTATAATTATAATATGCTGTACTTCCTGGACATGAATATTTATGTCTTTCATGAGAGATGGGAAACTTTTGGCCATTATTTCCTCAAGAACTCTTTCTGCTCATTTTCTCTTCTCTTTTACTTCTGGAACTCCCATAACATGTATGTTGGTGTGCTTCATGCTATCATTCAACTCTCTGAGCCCCTGCTAAATTTTTTCCATTCTTTTCTCTCTCTGTTCTTCTCTCTTTTCAATTTCAGTTGTTCTGTCCTTTACATTGCTGATTCTTTCTTCCATGATTTCAAATCTGCTGTTGTGTGCAACTATTGTATTTTTTAATCTCACTTATTGTGTCTTTCATTCCCATAAGCTCTGTTATTTTTCTATCCAAGATTTCAAATTTTATTTTATGTTCACCCAGTGTATTCTTAATGTCTTTTATTTCTTTGACCATGTTGTCCTTCAACCTCATAATTTAATTTAGGAGATTTGTCTGAACCTTATTAATTAGTTGTTTCAAGTCCTGTGTCTCATTTAGAGCTTTGATTTGTTCCTTTGCCTGAGTCATCATAACTTTCTTTTTCTTAATATGGCTTGTAATTTTTTGCTGATGTCTAGGCATCTGATTATTATGCTGAATTACTCTGATGTTCCGTTTCTCTCACTTGCTTAGGAATTTACTGTTGAGTAGCAACTGTGTGCCACCACTGTTCTTTGACTCTTGGTTCAACTTTTTCTAGATTTTTAGGATTGCCCCTGTTTAACTGCTCAAACCAGAGCTAAGGACCCAGTAATGAGGTGAAGGCCAGTTTCCAAGGGCCTTGGAGAGAGGGGCAATGAAGGCACCTAATTACCCCTCTTGTTTATTATTATTTTTCACTTCTTTTTGTGCACTTTTCTGTTCTGCCAGCAGGTGGCGCCATTTGGCAAGCCCTCTCAGCTCAGACCTCAGCTGCTGCGGAGAATGCATTCTCTGTATCACCATGGGTAGGTAGTGCAGAAGCTATTTCCTTAGAGCAGGCCAAACCCCACAAACAAACTTTCTCAGAAGGTGTTCTTCTCCCTCAGCTGGCCACAACCTCCCTCCCTCTGTGTCCTCAGCAACCAGTCTAGGGCATTAGGGAAGGTTTTGAGAAGGCAAATTATCTTTAGCTCCCTGCTGGCTCTCAGGTTAAACAATGTTGTGGCCCCAACCAGCCTGGATGTGTGTGACCCCTCCAAGGCAGAAGACCAAGTTTGCTGGCCAAAATTTGAATTTTGTAGGCTATGTCCCTCCTTCTACCCCCTCTCAGGAAGGGGCCCCTTTAACTCCCTCAGCCCACGGTCACCTGCCAGAGGCCAGTGACCCCTTGCTGTTTGCTTTGAGGGTGGGTATATGGGCACCAGTAGCTGATGCTGCAGCTTTACCCATGGGGTTTTTCCAGCCAGCGCAGACTCCTTTCCTTCACCCCTTTCTCTTCTGCATGGTGTCTAGCCTTCCCCTGGTGTCCTTAGCCCCAGAATGGCCCTCCAGACAGTTTCCGTTTGTCCTCTAGCTATTTTTCTGGGAGAGAAGTGATCCCTCTGCCTCTCTAATCCTTCATCTTTCTGGAAGTTGACATGGGTTGACTTTAAAAAATGGGAATTTGTTAGCTTACCAACTTACAGTTTTGAGGCCATGAAAATGTCCAAATCAAGACAGTACTTTCTTTCTGAAGACTGGCTGCCATCCATCCTGGACTCTTCTGTCACATGGCAGCGTCTGCTGGTCTATCCCTTCTCTTCTGGGTTTCATTGATTTCAGCTTCTTGCTTCCATGGCTTTCTCTCTCTTTGTCTGAATTTCATTCCCTTATAAAGAACTGCAGTAAGAGGATAAAGACCCACCCTGGGCCATGCCTTAATTGAAGTAACCTCATCAAAAGATCCTACTTACAATAGGTTTACACACATAGGAATGGATTAAATTTAAGAACATAATATTCTGGGGTACTTACAGTTTCAAACTACCACAGATAGCTAGCTGGATGGATAGATGAAAGATAGATAGATAGAATGATACAGTGAAGGTGGAAGAAGGTTAAAATGTTGCATCTGGGTATCTGGGGGTATGTTGGAGGTCTTTATTTTTGCAATTTCATCAAATTTAGGATGTTTTCAATGATTATTTCTTCAAATATTCTTTCTGCCTCTTTCTTTCCCTTTGTTAATAAATTTTTGTACTAATTTCCTTTAGCTCTTTGTGCATGGTTTCCTTTAGCTCTTTGAGCGTATTAATAACAGTTGATTTAAAGCCTCAATGCCAATGACTGGATTCCTCAGGGACAGTTTCTGTCAATTTATACTTTTTCTTTGGGTATGCTGTACTTTCCTATTTCTTATGTATTTTGTAATTTTTTTTGTTGAAAACTGGACATTAAAAAATTATAATGTGTTAACTCTGGAAGTCAGATTCTTACTCTTCTCCAGAGTTTGCTATTCTTGATTGTTGATGGCTTAGCTTATGTTCAGCCTGTGTTTTGAAAGAGATTTTCCTGAACACCAGAAGCTTAAAAACAAGACAAAAATAAAACACCTATCCTACTCTTTGTGGACTGCGTCTGTGCTGGGGTATTCCTTTAACACTTAGCTAAACCACTTACTACTCACCTCAGACTGTGCTTACTGCTTTTACGTATTCTAAAGATCAGTTAGTAATGAAAGCTTAGAAAATTCTCAGGTCTTTTCTGAGCATGTAACATTTCCCAGGCATGCCTGTAGCTTTCTAGATTCCCTGGTTTACCTGGCCATTGTTAATAGTCCTGATATCCTGAAGAAACTCTCTCTCTGACTTTTCCTCCCGGGCCTTAGGTGTTTCATATGTCTCAACTGTAATATTTTGCTGCAAATGTTTGTGGGATTTTTGTTTCTTTGTTTGTTTGTTTGCCTTGAAATACTTCTGAATCTACCTACCTCTTTTCCTCCCTTTGTGGGTCCTAAGGAGAAATAGAGGCTAGTACCTTGAACCAGTCCTTCAGGTAGCTCCCAGACAGCTTATAGTAGGCAAAATAATCGGTGAATGAGGTCTGCTCTGCGCCCTCCAGAACCAGGTATGAGAGACCCACACTGGGAATGCAGGCTGCTGGCTTCAAGAATGTCACTGAGCGTGGGAGACAGGAGGGCAAGGGCAAGTCAAGACACCACAAAGCTTTCCCACCATCTTTAAGTTGCCTTTTCTTTGATTCGGTATTAGCTTGATTGCAGTAAACCTTTGACTCTTTTCCAGAGTTTCGGCGAAGTTGGTTCTAAATGTTTCTGCTTGTTTATTAAAGTTTCTGTGCAAGGATGGGAGTATGGAGCTGTCTGTTCTGCCATTTTGCTCGCATCACCCCGCTTCCATTATCTTTTGCAGTAATAATTCCCATGAAGTCCAAGTTCCTTGTGTCATTTTAAAAAAATGTTTCAGATCCAAATACTACCATGAGCAATTTATAGCCATGTTTAGATTTTGTACTGATTATTTCTAGCAGTGATATTATGAATCGGATAAAAGACTGACAGTTTGTATGTATTTCTTAGTGAATCCAAGAGAATATATTCCTGAGTTGCTTTATTACCCAGAATTGGTCCATGGGATTTTCCCTCCAATTCTTTATTATGCTTCTGAGAAATGTATACTATCTGTTCCTGTAGTCCAAACAATGGATTCAGCCATTTTTTCCCTGATAGTTATTTGTCAGAGGACAACAATATATTTAGTAATTACGTTTGTCTTGACTTTCACAAATTACTAACCTATTCCTCATGGTCCTATACATCAAGGGCCCAAATCCAGTAGGAAATCAAGGCACTTAGAAATTAACTTATATTTTTCTGGACTAATGGAATGAAGAAGTAGGCATTCCTGGGTATAATTTCTCCCCTGCTTTCACTGGTCCTTATTGAATACATATTAATATCAATGTATAATATCATTGCACATGTGCAATTTACATTGTACAATATTGATGATAATTTAAATATTAAGAAGCTCTTAATGATTTGGCATAGTTGCATTTTCTAGTATATAAGTAGAGTTATTCCAACTCCATGATAAACTTACATATTAAAATTGGAAGAAAAAGTGTTTATTCTAGTAAAGTATAAATACTAAAACCAATAACTTTAATTTGAGAAAGCATCTTTTGGGGTCTTTGAAATGTAAATGAGATTGATGCCTTCTCTGTATGGGCTGGAACTTTGCAGGTAAACAGAGATAGAGTCAGACAATCTTTTTTGTGTTTCTTTGTGTTTTAATTTTTAGACAAATGAAGTGAATTTTCTAAATCACAGAGTGTGCCAGAACTGTATCCTTGGCCATCCTGACACATCCTGGTCAGTGGGTCTGTCAGATTTGCACAATCTGAGCCATTAGCCAGGATGAGAAGTCTTTCTTACACTTCCCAACTCCATGTCACCAGCTGGGGCAGGTGACCTTAGTCAGAAGTCCCAAGTCAGAATTGGCATTCTCCGTTGGAAGATATGGAGATCTTGCTAAAACTGGAGCTGATTGGATTCTGAAGTACCTGCCCACTAAGTGAGTAAACAATATTCTCATCCAGCTGAATTGGGAAGTGGCAGAGAGTTATCTAAAAACTAAAGCAAATAAAGTCTGAATAAATGAAATTTGAATAATATAGTGTTTTAGATACCATTATTATGGTAAATAGCCTGGCGGAGTCAGAGGAAAACTGAGTACTAACCTGAGTGAGCAGTGGTGTCACTTGGCAATGCTCAGGATAAAGGATTACTCACAAAAATTCTACCTGTTTCTTCTGATTCATTGGTGAATGGCTGAAGATGACCAGACTTACTTGAAAATAATCAGACTTAGCAAGACAACCATTTGGTGAAATTCACTAGGGCTGATGCAAGATTTACAGGAAAAAAAAGAAGCCTGACATAACCCATTTTCATGTATTGCTTTCCAGATAGCTTTCTTTGCAATTTATAGACATATGTATTATCTTGACCCTCTGAGAACAAGACACATGTTTGACCTGAAGTGTTCTGTTAGAGACAGTTTCCCAAGAGAAAAGGCCATTTGTTTATTTATTTTACTTTTGGTTTAGCTAAATAAAAGCTGAAATTTTGCAATTACCAGAGTTTTTTGTTTTTGTATCAGGCACTTTGTAGTTGTAAAAGTGAATATACATTTTTTATTGGAATTTCTATCTTTGTATGACTCAACAGACATCAGAGCAGAGCCCAGATTTCAGTACTGTATTAAAGGAAGGGAGTCTGGATTTGAAACTAATGCGTGCATATGAAAACAGAAAGCATACTAGAAAGAAATTAATTAGATATCAAATTCATGTTCTCACAGTTTTCATGCTTTTCCTTTTTGACTCTTCTGAAGGATTCCATTTTTTAAAATCATGCTGTGGACATATAAGTGAAACCTAGAGAATTCTGAAGCCCTTTCCTTTTGCTCTTAAAAATAGGTTACCTTGAGTATGATTCACTTCTCTATTTGTCCTGAGTTTTACTGGTTGAAGATCCAAGGGGAGGTGCATTTGTATTCAGCCCATAATTCTGGGTTGGCCTGATGGTCAGAAACTTGGAAGGAACATGATTGGAAAGTTGTTGACAAAGAGGTCTAGGAGTCAGTTGTGTGGATAGACCTTCCTAAATGGGTAAAAAAATGAAAATATTTGTGTCCCATTTGAATTCTCACCAAGTGTGTCTTCAGCAGAAAAGTATTTTAATAATCAAGTGGATAGGAAGACCCATTCTGGATACTAGTTGGTCTCTTTCCCTAGCCACTCCTGCCATTGCTCAATGGCCATGGTGGTGGGGCTGGAGATTATGCATGTGCTCAGCAACATGTACTTCTACTCACAAAGGCTGCCTGGCTACAGCCATGGCTGAGTACCCAATCTACAAGCGGCAGAAACCAACACTTAATTCTTGATATGGCACCATTCTCCAAGATAATCAGCCAGGTACCTGATGGCAGGTTGATTACATTGGGTCACTTCCATCAGAGAAAGGTCAGGATTTTTTTCTTACTTGAAGGGACATGTACTCTGGATAGAGATTTACCTTCCTTGCATGCAATGCTTCTGCCAAACCTACCACCAATAGACTTAGAGAGTGCCTTATTCACCATAATGGTATTCCACACAGCATTGCTTCAAGGATCAAGGAGCCCAGTTCACAGCAAATAAGTGTGGCAATGGGAACATGCTCATGGAATTCACTGTCCTTACCATTTTCTCTATTATCCTGAAGCAGCTGTATTGATAGAAGAGTGGAATGACCTTTCTGAAGATCCAGTTATGGTGCCAACTTGGTGACAATATCTTGTTCTCCAGGAGGCTCTGTATGCCCTAAATCAGTGTCCACTCTATGGTGCTGTTTCTCCCATCACCAGGAATCATGGGTCTAGGAATCAAGGGGTGGAAATGGGAGTGGCACACTCACTATTACCCCTAGTTATCCATTAGAAAATTTGTTGCTCTGTCTCCATGACCTTAAGCTCTGCTGATATACAGGTCTTAGTTCCAAAAGGAGGAATACTTCCATCAGGAAACACAGCAATGATTCCAATGAATTGGAAGTTAAGACTGCATGCAGCAATTTGGACTCCTTATGCCTCTGAACAACAGGCCTAAGAAGGGAATTAACGTACTGGCTGGGGTGATTGAGTCTGATTATCAAGGGGAAAAGGATTGCAATTATACAGTGGAGGTAACAAAGAGTTTACCTAGAATACAGGGGATACTCTAGGGTACCTCTTGGTACTACCATGCCCTGTGATTAAAGTCAATGGAAAACTGCAACAATCCAATCCAGTCAGGACTACTAATGGCCCAGTAACTTCAGGAATGAAGGTTTGGATCACCCTACTAGGCAAAGAACTATAACCAGCAGAGGTGCTTGCTGAGGGAAAAGGAACTATGGAATAGGTTGTGGAAGAAGGTAGTGATAAATATGAACTATGACCATGTGATCAATTACAGAAATGAGAACTGTAATTATTATGAATATTTCTTCCTTGTTTCATTATGAATGTTTTTATGTATACAAAACATAGAAAGTAAATATCTTAGTTTTCTTCCCTCTCTTATCTATATCATATAACATAAGTTGCATTAACTTTATGCCATTGAATTTAACTTACAGGATATCAAGTTTAAGAGTGAATATTACTCAAGGACTTGCAACTTCTTCTAGGGGAAAGGGTTAGTGTGTTTCCAGTTGTATGTAGGATACTTGAATTATGTTACATGAAAGTATGACTATGTTATTGTCTTTATTTAAAGATTAAGTATGATTTAAGGAGATGTATGTATGCCAAGTTGAAAAGGGGTGGACTGTGATGGTTAATTTCATGCGTCAATGTGGCTAGGTTATGGTGTCCAGTTGTTTGGTCAAGTAAACACTGGCCTGATTGTTACTGGGAGTATATTTTGTGGATTTAAATAATTAGTCAGTTGATTGCATCTATGGCTGATTACATCTACAATCAATGAAGGAGATTGCCTTCAGCAATCTGAGAAATCTCACCCAAACAGCGGCAGTCTTTAAAGGGAGAGCTGAAGATTTAAGCAGTCAGAAAGAAGCCAGCTAGCTTCTCCTGGGGAATTCAACATCACAATTAAATTTCCAACTTGTGGCCAGCCCTATGGAATTCAAGCTTGCCAATCCCCACTGTCATGTGAGCCAATTCCTATGTGTGTGTGTGTGTGTGTGTGTGTGTGTATAACTTCTGTGTTTCTGGAGATCCCTGACTAATACAGTCAGGGAGGGGACAAGGAAGGGTGAAGAATGAATGAGGTGGTGGGAGGAGGTCAGGCCAGGGAAGAGATAGACGGGAAGGCAGAGCAAGCCATTGCAAGGGCTTTGGCATTGCATGGCTCACAGATTCATTGGCCAATTCATTTGAGGAATCCAGACAGACGCAGCCTAGAAGTGTAGGCATGAATCAGGGTCCCAGATAAAGCTGGGAGGTGAGAAGTCAGGAGGAATAAGGGTCATGTGGGTCAGCCACTAAAATGCATGGTCTGGTACTTCTCTGAGGTGAAGTTGATCGGTGAATATACTGGTTATAGGCCCCTAGCTTATAGAAACCATTTTGTTACACAATCCAGCTGCAAACAAGGGTAGAAATAAAGCCTTTTCATTGAACTAATAGGTCCCCGGGGTTTGTTTTAATATTTGTCTGACCTAATAGTTTTGAATTGCTTCTCCAAATGCTTATTTTCAGGCTGCTTGCTGAGATGTTTTACTTCTTCCAAACAGGGACAGATACAAAGAGAAGAAAATAATTTGGGGTGTGAGTGTGGGAATATGGAGGACACAGATAATTAAACAAAGAACAAGGATGGCTACATCTATTACATTCTATGTCTTAAGGGGATTTAGAAGAAAGAAAAATTTTTATTTTTCCACCAAAAGAATTTGTAGTAATTTAATCATGCTCTGAAATTCCAATTCTAACCCACTCATCAGAAATTAGACTCATTCTAACAAATCCATTTATTAAATATTATTGAATTGTTTTAAAATATCATTCTATACTCCAAAAAGAATGGGCTCCTTAGTGACTTGGAGTGTCCTCTCTTGATGTGTTTACATACTTTTTAAATGTCACAAATGAACTTATTCTACATCTAATGTTCATGTCTTCTTTTTTGTTTTTAACCTCCCAAAGGTTTGGGAACCTTTTCATGTCAGTGCACAGGATCCACCCCATTCTCTAAGTGGCTGTATCTCCATCACTTTTGATACAGTCAGGTCAATTCCTGGTTTTCACCATTACTGAAAATGCTGTAAGGAACATATTTTTACCAATATCTTTGTATATATGTCTGGATATTTCTATAGAAGAGATACCCATGTGTGAAAATTTACACCTCATGAAGATTCAATCTATGTTTTTATAATGACTGTGGGATTGAGCTTATTTTCATATGTTTATCATCCAATACATTCCTGTTGTTTAAGCCAACCCATTGTGTGGTATTTGTCATAACAGTTCTGGCAAACTAAGAGCTAAAACAATGAAAAACAAATCTGAAGAGGCAGTACAAAGAGGAATATTATTCCTACCAAATATCAAATTTACTTATAAATAGGAAATGGAAAATAGTTCAAGCAGTCAGAGGAGAAAAAGCCCAGACACACTCCCACGTGTACATGAAGACTTGATCTATGACAGTGGTGACATTACCTATTAGTGGGAAGGATGGGCTCTTTAGGGACAGACACTGGACAAGTGGCCATACGGGTAGAAAATGAATTTAGTTTCCCTACCACACTCAAAAGCCAATTCCAGCTCAATGAAGACCTAAATGTGAAAAGCAAAACTCTAAAACTTTGACAGAAAAAAATATATAGAAGACAATTTTATGACCATGGGATATTTGGGATATATTAAGATACAAAAAGCCCAAGTCCTTAAGGAAGAGACTGATAAATTTGACTACATTAAAATAAAATAAAATTTCTTTATATCAAAAGTCAAACATAAGGGTTTGATCTCAATGTTATATAAAGAGGTCATACACCTCAATGATTAAAAGACAAGCAACACTATTAAAAAAAATGGGCAAAAGACTTGAACAGAAATTTTTCCAAAGAAGAAATACAAATGGGCAAAAAGCACAAGAAAAGATACCTAACATCACTAGCTATTAGGGAAATCAAGATCAAAACTACAAGGAGACATAATTTCACACCTTACAGAATGGCCATTATTAAAAAACAGAAAACTGAAAGTGCTGGAGAGGATGCAGAGAAATAGGAACAGTCCTTCACTGCTGGTGGGAATGTAGAATGGTGCAGCCTCTGTGGAAGACAGTTTGGCAGTTTCTCAGGAAATTAAATATAGAATTGCCGTATGGTCCAGCAATCTCATTACTTGGAATAGATTGAGAAAAACTGAAAGTAAGGACATAAACAGACATTTGCACACAGATGTTCATAGCAGCATTATTCACAATTTGTAAAAGATGGAAACAACCCAGGTGTCCATCAACTGATGAATGGATAAACAAAATGTGGTATATACATATGATAGAATACTATTCAGCTGTAAGAAGAAATGAACTTGGGATGCATATGACAACATGAATAAATCTTGAGGACATTATGTTGAGTGAAATAGGCCAGACACAAAAGGACAAATATTACATGGTCTCACTAATATGAACTAAACACAATGAGTAAACTCATGGAGTTAAACTATAGAGTGTAAGTTTCTAGGAGATAGAGTGTGGGTTGAGAAGAGGGAGCTGTTGCTGAATATATGTAGACCCAAGATGGTGACAGAGTAGGAATCTGAATGTATGTAGAATAAGGGGGATTGTAAATGTGGGAAAATGGTTAGAATTGATGGTAACACATTATACTGAGTATAAACAACACTGTTGATTTATAAATGTGATTTTGGCTGAAAGGAGTAGTCTAGGGAGGTTAATGCCAATTAAAAGAAAGCTACAGGATAATCTAGGGACTGTATGACATAGTGATTTTGGTGGTGGATGATGTTTAATAGTACAAATACAAGAATGTTCCTCTATTACAAGGTGTTAAGAATATGGAGATACATGGGAAAATATAACTAATGTAATGTATAGACTGTAGTTAACAGTAATACTGTAATATTTTACAGGAATGGCAAAGAAAAACTATATGCTAAGAGTTAATAATGGCAGGTATAAGGAGGTATGTGATTTTTCCGTTCAGATTAATGAAAATCTTCTGAAATGGACTGAGCTGATGACAGCACAACTCTGTGATGCAGCTAAGAGCCGCTGAGAGTACACTTTGGATGGACTGAACAAAACAGTGCCATATAACACAGTGAACCCAGAGGTGAATGATGGACTATGGTTAACAGTACAAATATGAGAATATTCTATCATGAACGATAACAAATATACAAAACTAATACATGATGTTGATAATAGGATGGTTTGTGGGAAAAACACACCAAATTTAAGCTATGGACTATAGATAGCAGTAATATTATGACAGTGTTCTTTCATCATTTGTTACAAATGTGTCACAACACTGTAAGGTGTTGGTGGTGGGGTGAAGTATGGGAATCCTGTGTGGTATGCATGATTGTTTTGTTAACTCACAACTCCTCAAATTAAAAAAATTGCCAAGATCAAAATTAATAAGTGAATTCAGCAAAGTTGCTGGATACAAATTCTATCTTTCTTTCTATCTATCTATCTATCAAGTCATCATAAACAAAGAGAAAAGAAAAGCCAAAAACTGGGAGAAAAATTTGCAACTCATATACCCGAGATAGGATTAGGACACCTTCAGAATACCTGCAATTCAATTAGAAAAAGCACAGCAACTCAATTAATAATGGGCAAAGGATAGAAAAGGGAATTCATGAGAAGAAAACCTGAAGGGTAGTGTGGCAATTTGAGATTATTTATGAATCCCCGAAAGAGAAAGATTATGCTTTTAAACTAATCTATTCCTCTGGGTTTGATACCCTTTGATTGCATTAAATTCAGCTGAGGTGTCTTTGATTCGATTACCTGTTAAGATTAGAGCTTTTGATTTGACTATGTCAGTGGGCGTGACTCAGGTTGCATCTCCCCACCTTGCTGGGTCTGATATAAATGGACCCTCACATAGACACAGGAAGAGAGAGCTCTGCCATTTTGATCCACCATGTGACCGAATGGAGAAGGCTCAAACAGCTAAAGCCCCGGGGAGATGAACCATTTTGCCTGAGAGCTTACAGTTGACCTTGGGAAGAGAGCCGAGACTCATATAGGAAGCCCCGAGAGACAAGCCCTATGCCAACCCGCAGCTAAATCAGGAAGAAGTAGAGCAGCTGAGCCAGAGAGAGGAAGCCCAGAGGGGAAGACTTCAACCTTGCACAGACCGTCTGCCATCTTGCATCAACATGTGGCAGCTGACGTTTGTGAGAAAGTACCTCTTCTGGTGCCTTGAGTTGGACTTTCCACAGCCTTGGGACTGTAAGTTTTTACCCTAAATAAATTCCCTTTATAAAAACCAACAGATTTCTGGTACTTTGCATTGGCAGCCCTTTGGCAGACTAATACAGATAGTAAATTTATAAAAATGTGTTCAATAAATAATCAGAGAAATGCAATGAAAATGAGACATTATTTTACAGTCTTTATATTGACAACAGTAAAACTGAGTGAGATTTGTGTGTGTGGAATGATGAACTCATACTTTGCTGGGAGGTGGTGAAGGGTACAGCCACCTTAGATGGCAACTTGGAAATAAACAAAGGTGTATATAATCAAGTCCACCCTAGAGAAATCTTGGCCCACTGTGACAGGAGACATATTCTCAAGCATGTCTGGTAGCTTGTGTGTTAACAGCCCAAATCTTCATTGGATGGAGAGTTAATACATCACCTGGGATATTCATACAATGGAATATGATATAGAAATGAAAGTGCATGAATGAAAGGCACACACGTCAGCATGGGTAAATCGCAAATGAAGCATTTATTTTATCTCAAACAAAGCAACAAGATACCCAGCTTGCAGAAAATGTATACTATGATAATTATGTAAAGTTTAAACATATGTTATGTACTACAGAGTGTAAGCCTCCACACATAAGTAGTATGTATGTAGAAGCATGCACCTGCATGATGAAAGTGAAGTTCAGTGGTTCATTCTGGGGAGGGAGAAGGTGCACTGGGGACTTTGACTTTATCTGTCATATTATATTCATTAGAAAGTGAAGCAAATAGGACAAAAGAATATTTATTCTATCATCCATGTTCTTCTGTCTGCTTGAAATATCTCAGTAAACAAGTGATGAACTTTGTGGATGGGAGCGGTTAGCCTGGAAATGTGATGGAGGAGAGAGGGAGTCAGAGGCAGTGTTGGCAGGATGCATCAGTGTGTACTGTGGGAGTCTGCCCTCACCGGCTCCCATTCCACTTGGGAGACCAGAGCTGATACACTCTCTCCTGAACAACTGAGGTTGCAGTTGAGTCAAGAGCAGGAGAAAGAGGATGAGTGGGCTCCACTTTTGAATTGGGGGTCAGTTGTACTTCAGGGAAAAGATGACATTTAGCAGAGGGTGGAGAAGGTGAGGGAGCTCACTGGGCTAGCTGCGGGGGTGGTGGGGTGGTGGTGAAGAATGCCCAGAGCCCTGAAAAGTTCTCAGGCTGGGATGTGCTATTGGAGGACCAGTGAAAGGCGGAGGTGGTGGGAAAAGAGGGCAGAGGTAGCGTCGGCGGGTCAGTGAGAACGTGGGCGACCACTGCAGAGTTATTAGCAGAGGAGACCTGCACGGGCGACCAGAACTGTGCAGACAGCTCTGGCCGCAGCTCAGAGAACAGACTGGTGGAGCGGGTGGGGAGTGAGAAGTAGGGAAGGCGGTGCCCCTTCTACTGCTCCAAGACTGTCACCAAACAGTGCTTACTACAAAAACTCCAGTGAAAAAGACTGATAAAGAGAGGGGCCTCCTTCTTAGTTTCAAACGTGTGCAGAACTTTTGCTTTGTACCTTCTGTGCTGTTAAATATTTCGTTTCCTTGAGGATTAAGGTACCTAGGGACGATAAAAGGACAGGACCACAGACAGTTCTGGAGACCTCGCCGCTGGGGTAAAACTCCTCTGTTCAGCCCTTTGAGTTCAAGTGCGTGTGTACGACGCCTGTAACTCCGGGCTGCCCAATAAGACAGCTGGCAGGAGTGCCCCGGCCCCCATGCCCACACATTTCTGCCTGCAGGTGGCAGACGGCGCAGGGACACTACTGATGTGTGAGCCCCTGCGGGCCCAGAGGGCAGATCTTTTAAGGAAAACAAATATATTTTTAATATCATCCATATTCGTGTTTTACATGAGGTTTTACTATCTTATACGTCCCATGTTACAGTTTTTAGCTTTCCTTCTAGTAATATACATGGCCTTAGACTTTCCCTTTCAACCACAGTCATACCCTTGTAATAGCTCTGCTAGTTACAAACACCATGATGTGGTCTCACTATTTCTATTCATTTCCAAAGATTTACAAACTTTTTACCAATTCACAGATTAACCCTCAGCTTTCCAGTCTGAAAACACCCTTTTTGGTTTTGCTCTCTCTTTCTCTCTTTGAGCTTATAAAACAAATCATGTGTAATGTGCAGAATTCCCATACAGTACCCTTCCATCAATACCTTACATGGTGTTAATAATAGGGGGAATATGGAAATAATTCACCTAATGGACCATAGTTAGTGGTAATAGGTTGATGAAGTGTCTTTGTAATCTGTAACAAATGTTCCACAACGTTTGGTCTCTCTGTTTTTTAATCCGAAGTCACCAGAAATCTGTCTTTAAAATGGTTAAACCTGACAAGGAAATAGTAACAGCTGTGTAGAAGCTGAGGCCTCCTGTAAGAAGTGACGTTAAGGTGAAGGCATGCTGAAGTCTGCTTGGGTTGTTGTTTATAAAGTGTCATATATGCGCGCAAGCCTTCTGAATCGCATCTGCCAAATGAGCAGCAGAGCAAGCCCTTTCTCTTGGGATTGTTTCATAAACGCAAGGCCCAAGACAGGACAGAGTGCGCTACCCAACACACAGGCAGGAGGCGAAGCGGCGGGTGGTCTCTGTGGGCGATTCTGTATGGAAATTTATTTGAAGACTGGTAGAGTCGCGGTCTTCACGCTGTGATAGTTAAATATTTAATTAGCACAAGTTTGGACAATCTTGTTTCTTCTTTTCTTCCGTTTAGTCACTAGGAGGCGCATGGACACAGCTAGTCCATGCTTTTTCTTAAATCCTGATGAATTGCAGGAATGATACTTTTTAGATTTAAGTTGGGTAAATGCTCAGCTCCCCCCTCCCCCACCCCTCCATCCTTAGGTGACTTTCATTTAGAATAAGTTTTCATTTGCCCGGAGAACGAAATGATATAATGGAGTGTGCTGTATACAGACGGTAGAAGCGTGTAAGATTTTGCTTTTCGTTACAATGAGCTGTCCTGCTTTAATGATGGACTTGACTAAAAAGCAATTAAATTCAGGCCATAGTTTTAGGGGCTTTCAGGGCCTCTCCTTCCCACAACCAGAATATTTCTGTTTTCACTCTGGAGCACTTTTGAACTTGCTAGAGAAATATAGTGTTTTAGGGACAATTTTCAAACGTAATATGAACAAACATGCCTGTTTTTGATTGCTCCCCTTCTTAGTTATTCTAATTGTAAATATTTGGGGGATTATTTATTTAACTAAATTTCTTTAAAATCTGAAAGTATACTTTTTCAGGTGGGTGTCATCTCAGTCTATAGGTTCTTAGGGTTGAAATATCTTGAGAATGTGGAAGATAAAAGTGATTTGTTTGGGTGGTGGGATGGTAAGTGAATAAAAAACTGCTTTCATTAATGTTGGTATGGTTTTATTTCTGCATTACTAATAATACCAATGGCTTGAGAAATTTTGTTTGTCTTCAGTTTTAAATATCAAGTGCTTTATCTTGGTTCTGTTAAGTAAGGATGTAAATCATTCCACCTTTTTCTCACCAATTCCCATTCTCCAAACTATTTGTAACACTTTTTATTTCCTACCTGGCAAAAATATATTTAAAATTTAAAAAGCCACTTTCCATTGAGTAACTTGAAAATTTTTCTTAGTCTGTATTTGATATTAATATATTTTAGGTTCTGTTTGTATCTTAATATGAAGTTGTGTTGCAGTTGTATTTAATAGAAGAGGTATAACTTTGAAAAATATATTTAAATGTATTTTTTCAAGTCTTATATGACATGCATTAACTTATAGACTTATTTTTCAATTTGCAAAGTGACAATATTCATGACATGCCTTTGAACTATTTACTTTAAATGCGATAAAAAAAAAATCAAACATTATTTTTCAAATTACCATGAAAAGTTAACCCTGTGCCATTCAAAAGGACTCAGTGCTACCTTTTTGATTTCAGGGGCTTCTTTTATGAGCTAGACGAGAGAGATTTTTGTTGTTGTTGTTTAAGCGAATGTTCCTCTCACATATTTTACTGTGTCTGACAAACCCATACAATTTAAAGTTATCCAGCTTTTGCAAATATCCAAACTTTCCCCAAAGGGTATAAATACCATGTTCCTATTTCTAATGTGCTAAGTATGTGTGGGAAGGGGAAAAGCAGAAAACATTTATGATGAGATGAATGATTTTTAAAAATGTTTTATTCCTGAAAGGTATAGCTTTTTCAATGATAACTATACCCTAACACCACAATCTGATATTTTAATATCACAGAGTAAGACAATTCTGGTACCCAGACCACATATCCAGCTCTGCTCCCTTTATTTTGCCTTCACTGTACTAAAAAAGAAAATGGAAGATATAAATCATTTTATATGGCAAGCTGAAGGGAGGAATTCATCAACCAAGAGGGAAAGGAGTGTGAAGAGTTATAGCCTCTATAGAACAACTTCTCTTCCTAAGCTGGATGTAACTGGGAAAGGTGACTGGTCATTTACAAAGTAAATGGGGGTTTTGATTTGACCATTTACTGCCATTTCCATGGAACCCACCTCAGCAATGAGCACCTTGGGAAAGTTTTCTTCCTGCCAGTGTGCTTGGCTGAGGACAGAGGCTCCTGGTCTTGACATAACTAGAATTATATAACTAGAATGGAATAAAATACAACCTTAATTTGTCTGAGATTTTGACGTTGAGTATTAACTTCTTGCATTAAATCATCAAGAGATTGTCCAACATGAAAGTCCCACTTATATATCAAAGGTAGACAAGACATGACAAAATATGGAATTTGAATCCTGTTTCGTCAGCCTTGCATCATTTTGACTTGACTTGATCTAAAGCTAAGAGTTTTAGAGATCACGAACAATACTCTCATTTTTTTTTGATGAGGAAAGGACATTTCTGTGATTGACAGATACGTTTTTTTTTTTAATTACTTATTTCCCTTAAGTGAAATGTCCTCTAGGATACAAAGTTTATATTTTTCTTTCTGTGGTCTCTTTTGCCATTAAACGAAAGTATGTGTTTCTTTCCTGACCTTTCTACTCTCCAGAACTTTCTTTGCTCCTCCTTTCCTTATGAGTCTTTGCTTTCATAAACAGCCCCTCATTCTTTTGTCTTTCATTTCTAACACCTCTGTATTCCATATTCTGATTTACCATCTACTGACACATGATGATGACACTGAATGATCACTTGAACACCCAGGAGCCTAGAGGAGAGACAACTTTTTAGAACAGTAACATGTTCAACTAAAAAATTGAGTTCTTCAAGAGCAAGTGTGGTGTCCCGTTAGTGTTTCTGGTTTGTGGGTCAAACAAGCTTTACATCCCAAGACTGCAGGCACCACTGGGAAATGCCCTGTAGGTTGGGCCCTACAGATCCCTGGGGATCCCATTTAGGCCTGATGGTCTGCCCTAAATTTAGACTGTCAAATAATATTTCACATTAAAAGAGTGTTGATTCTTCTATAAACGCAAATTTCAGATCCTAGGAATCAGGTTCTTATGCCTGGGCTCATCCTAGACCAAATCCAATCCAAACCAGAGGGTTTTGGAAGATGTCTTGGGTATTCATCCCAAATCTTGAGCTATCACTTTGGACTGTTGGGCTGCGGCCTCTGATGACAGACATGACAGATGGAGGGAAGCCTGTGGTTATATGGTTATGTGATTGTCCGACTTTCACTGGTATGGGGTTTTGGAGAGCTGAAGCCCCTTCTTAATGTCACCCTGATTTAAGGTCTGTAATTCCCAGGCAAAGCGGAGTGGAAGATTGAGGCCATTATTTGGATGGCTGAGTTAACCCCAACCCCCCAAAGACTCATTTGCCTGAATTATTGGGTGATTTATTTTAGCTCTGGAGATCTGGTCCGAAAGCGCCCAGCTAGGGAGACACATCTCAGACCTGCTTTGTAGAAGGAGCAGTCATGCCCCGACCTCAGGGGCGACCACACAGGGAGCTGGGAGAAGAGTGAGTTAATGTTTGCAAAGTGTTCTGTAAAGATGCAGAATAAGTACAGAGCATTATAATTATTGTTTTAATACCTCCAGAGACAAAACCAGGCAGAATTACCACGATCCAGCCCTTGGGCTCCTCGGAGTCCGGTGACCCAGATGTCCTGACAACTAGAACTGTCTCCCTGCAGTGCTGGTCAGACTCCAGGGGATGGCTTGCCTTTCATGTTCTGTGGCATTCCCCAGCAATTTTACATTAAATAAACGCATGTGGAAAGCTCGTGGGTGGTGTTTCTCAAGGAAAATATTTGTTTTTTTTTTTTCTGTTTTGCTCCACCGAGGGTAATGTTACTGGAGGAATTTGCTGCACTGTCTGTCACAGGCGCCTTCAGTTCTCTCAAGGAACAGCTTTAAAACAATATCAGACATTTAAAGGGAGATGGCATTTTTGTTGTTGTTGTTGTTGTTGTTTAAGCAATTGGCACATTTTAGTATTCAGATTCACTTCTTTTCAGTTCTGTTTTCAGAAAGCTTCAAGATGGTGAGCTGAATAGGGCAATTTGTGAAAATATTACTGTAATGAAATTAGGGACTCCTCTGCTCTGTCATCCTTTTACAAAAGTCAATATATAGAGTTTATGATGATGCTTTTGCTAAAGAATAACTGTTTGCTTTAGCTTGGTTCCTGTTCATTGCAGCGTTTGAGGCTAATGTCCTCCAGACCCCACACTCTATACTCTGTTCTGCCACCTGCTATGCCAAGAGTGTGGGCATGGTCTCTCCAGTTTTGCTAACACTGGTGCCCAGCATATAAACGTATAGAGGAGGCTATATGTCTCTGTTAAATGGAATCCACATGAATATTTGCATGTGGAGCTAACATTAACTCACAGTCTGTAGGCTACAACTTGGCTCTTTCCTGCCTTGGGTTTAAGCTTCTGCATCCCCATATGCCTACCTGGTCCCCCTGTAGAGGGACATACCTGCTGGGTGGAGGAGCCCCAGTCAGAGGTTAAGGTCTGCAGGTGTTGTTCTGGGTTCCCAACTTTTCTTCATGTGAGTGTTTCCTGTGTGGCCCCTTGACCTTTGCTGGAATCCAGGTCCTGTGGCAAAAAGAGACCAAGATTTTAATCTGTCATTGGGCATGTGTGTGACCTGGAGGCAGCTTCACATGCTGACCTCTGTTAAGGATGTGTGAGATGAGATCAGGGCTGGACTTCAACTTGAAGGTCAGGGAGAGAGAGCACAGTCTCCTACATAGTCTCTTATCAGCAGGAATTGATCTAAAGGGATGCAGACTCCAGCCCTTATTTATATAAAAGTTCCCTTTTCCTCCATTTTGAGTAATCAGCAGAGGGCAGTACCCAACCTTGTGAAAGAGCACAGGAAGCTTTTATCCAAGAAAGGAGGCCCATTTCATGAGAATACAGATAAATCTGAATAAGGCTAGGTGGGTATCTTTTTTCAACCCTTGCCTCAGTTAAGAACTTATTATCTATACACACAGAGTGGACTTTATCTCTGTTTACACTTTGGGCTCTCTGGCAAGATGTCACCATTTCTGTAAATATAAACATTCATAAGTACAGAAGAAGCATTTTATATACATTTTTAAAGTTAGAGAAGTTGGAGGCTTATAGAAACATCATGCAGAAAATTCAGAGTTCCCACATACCTGCCCCACCCCCATTAACAATTTGCATTAGTGTGGTACCTTTGTTATAAATGATGAAAGAATATTATTATAATTGCATTATTAACTATAGTCCATAGTTTACATGAGAGTTCCCTGTTTCTGTGGCACCATCCTCTTTAAAAAAAATTTTTTTCCTAGTAACATATATATAAGTCTAAAATTTCCCCTTTTAACCACATTCAAATATAGAATTTAGTGCTGTTAATTACATTCACATTGTTGTCCTACCATCACCATTTTCCATTACCAAAACTTTTCCATCACCCTAAACAGAAACTCTGTACCTATTAAGCATTAACCCTTACCCTGGCCCCTGGTAACCTGTATTCTAATTATTTCTGACTCTATAAGTTTGCTTATTCTAATTATTTCATATCATTTAGATTATACAGACTTTGTCAAAAAGACAAAAAATGTCTTTTTATGTCTGGCTTATTTCACTCAACATGCTGTCTTCAAAGTAGAACTGAAAAATATTCCATTGTTTGTTTATACCACATTTTGTTTATCTATTCATCAGTTGAAGAATACTTGGTTTGCTTCCATCTTTTAGCAATTGTGAACGATGGCAATATGAACATCGGTGTACAAAAATCTGTTTGAGTTTCTGCTTGCAATACTCTTGGGTATATACCTAGCAGTGGGATTGCCAGGTCATATGGTATTTCTATATGTAACTTTCCAAGTAGCTGCCTGTATTAGTCCGCCAAAGGGGTGCTGATGCAAAGTACCAGAAATCTGTTGGCTTTTATAAAGGGTATTTATTTGGGCATAAAATGTTACAGTTACCAGGTCCTAAAGAGTCCAACTCAAGTGTGGTTTCTTACTAAAGTCAGTTGCCATGTGTCTAAGCAAGATGGTTGCCGATCTCTGCAAGGGATCTCGCTCTCAGCTACAGGCTGTCATAGGGCTTGTCTTTCTTCCTGGGACCACAGGATCAAAGTTCTCTCCTCTTTCCATGTCATGACAAAGTTCTGTCCTCTAGCGTCTATGGAGCTCTCTCTTCCTGTGTATCTACTTCTGTGTGTCTTCTTGAGAGAGTGTCTGATTATATAGGCTATCAAGGGGGTGGGGCCTTAAACTGAGTTACACCCTACTGACATGGTCAAATCAAAGCCCTAATCTTAATATAATTTAATCAAAGGCATTTCAGCTGAATCTAATACAGTCAAAGGGTATCACACCCAGAGGAACAGACCAGTTTACAAACATAATCCCCCTTTTTGGAATTCATAAGTAATCTCAAACTGCCACACTGCCAAATGGTCTTGCCTGGTGTTTGCAATATTTTACATTCCCATCAACAATGAACAAGTATTCCTATTTCTCCATATCCTCTACAATACTTGTTGTTATCCATTTTTAAAAAATAGTAGCAATTCTAGTGGGTATGAAATTGTATCTCAGTTTTCATTTGCATTTCCCTAATAGCTAATGATGTTGGGCATCTTTTCATGTGCTTTTTTGGCCATTTGTATATCTTCTCTGGACAAATGTCTATTCAAGTCTTTTGCCCATTTTTTTTGAGTTTGTAAATTAGTATCAATGTTTATTAATATAAATATTAGTAAAAGGAATAAGGATACAACTTTAAGTTAATCCTTAAATAACTAAGAATATTTGGTACATGTTTAAGAAGAAGTAGTGTTCAAGTTAAAATTTGTTTGCCTAGCTTTCATACATTCCAAAATATTTTTTTAAATGAGTGGTGAGAGGATTTCTGATTAAGTAAATTTCAGAAACACAGCATTGTTTGGGATTTTTTGCCCATTTTTAAAATAGGGTTGCTTGTATTTTGTTGTTGAGTTGTAGGATTTCTGGCTATTTAACTCTTATTGGATATGTGGTTTCCAAATATTTTCTACCATTCTGTAGGTTGTCTGTGGCAGTTTGAGATTATTTATGAATCCCAAAAAGAGAAAGATTATGTTTGTAAACTAATCTATTCCTCTGGATGTGATAACCTTTGATTTTATTAAATTCAGTTGATGGACCTCTGATTAGACTACCAGTTAAAATTGCTTTTAGGGCTTTTTGATTCAACCACATCAGTAAGGCATGACTCAGGTTGAGTCCCTGCCCCCTTGCTGGGTCTGATATAAACGAACATTCACACAGACAGACATACACATACAGGAAGAAAGAGCTTTGTCATTTTTGATCCTGTCATGTGACAGAAAGAAGGCTCAAACAGCTGAAGCCCCGGGGAGAGATGAGCCATTTTGCCTGATAGCTTATAGCTGAACTTGGGAAGCAAGCAGACCAGCAGAGACTGATATAGAAGGCCCAGAAAGAAACAAGCCCTGTACCAGGAGAGAGAGGAAGCCCTAAGAGATAAGCCCTATGCCAGCTTGCAGCTGAAATCATGAAGAAAGCAGAGCAGCTGAGCCTGAGAAAGGATGCCCAGAGGGGGAGCCTGAAACCTTGCAGAAATCACCCTTCTTGCTTCACCACGTGGCAACACACTGGGATCAGCAGTAGCTGACTTTGGTAAGAAAGCATCTCTGCTGATTTGGCTTGGAACTGTAAGATTTTATCCCAAATAAACTCCCTTTATAAAAGCCAAAAGATTTCTGGTACTTTGCATTGGCACCCCTTTGGCAGACTAATACAGTCGTCTTTTAACTTTCATGATAAAATCCTTTGATGCCCAAAAGTTTCTAATTTTGATGAGGTCCCATTAATCTACTTTTTCCCATTTTTGGCTTGTGCTTTTGGTGTTAAGTCTAAGAAACCATTGCCTAACCCAAGGTCCTGAAGATGCTTCTTTATGTTTTCTTCTAGGAGTTTTATAGTTTTGGTTCTTATATTTAGGCCCTTGATCCATTTTTTTAATTTCCCCCCACCCCCGAGATGGCTCCCTCGTCTGTTTGCTCATTGTCTGCTCATCTTCTTTAGGAGGCATTGGGAACCGAATCCTGGACCTCCCATGTGAGAGGTGAGTGCTTAACTGCTTGAGCTCCCTGCTTATGGTGGCATCTGCTGGTTGCAGCAGTTGCAGCGACTGCTGGTTGTGTCACCTGCTGGTTGTGGTGTCTGCTGGTTGTGGCATCTGTGGCATCTGCTGGTTGTGGCATCTGCTGGTTGTGACATCTGCTTGTCTTCTTTAGGAGGCACCGAGAACCGAACCCAGGACCTCGCTTGTGGGAGGTGGGCACTCAGTTGCTTGAGCCACATCAGCTAGTGTTCCTTGATCCATTTTTGTGTTGATTTTTGTGTATGGTATGCGGTAGGGGTCCACCTTCATTCTTTTGCATATTGATATCCAGTTTTCCCAGCACCATTTGTTGAAGAGACACTTCTTTCCTAATTGAGTGGACTGGCACCTTTGTAAAAAATCATTTGACTATAGATGTGAGGGTTTATTTCTGAACTCTAAATTTGATTCCATTGGTCCATAAGTCTGTCCTTGTGCCAGTACCACGCCGTTTTGATTACTGTGGCTTGGTATAAGTTTTAAATTGGGAAGTGTGTGTCCTCCAGCTTCATTCTTCTTTTTCAAGATGGTTTTAGCTTTTGAGGATTCTTTACCCTTTCAAATATTTTGACAATTGGCTTTTCCATTTCTGCAAATAAAGCATTGGAATTTTGATTAGGATTGCATTGAATATGTACATTTGTTTGGGTAGAATTGACATATTAACAATATTTAGTCTTCTAATCCATGAACATGGAGTGTTCTTCCATTTATTTAGGTCTTCTTTGATTTTTTTCTGCAATGTTTTGTAGTTTTCCATATATGGTCCTTTATATCTTTGGTTACATTTATTCCTAGATATTTGATTCTTTTAGTTCTTATTGAAAATGGATTCTTTTCATGATTTCCTCTTCAGATTGTTCATTAATATATCTTTATGATGTTGAGGAAGTCTCCTTTTATTCCCAGTTTTCTAAGCATTTTTATCAAGAAGAAATGCTGGATTTTGTCAGATGCCTTTTCTGCATCAATTGAGATGATCATGTCATTTTTCCCTTAATTTTGTTAATGTGGTATATTACATTAATTGATTTTTCTTATGTTTAACCACCATTGCATTCCTGAGACAAATCACACTTGATCATGAAGCATAATTCTTTAATAGACTGTTGGCTTTATTTTGGTAGTATTTACTTGAGAATTTTTTCATCTATGTTTATAAGGATTATTGGTCTGTATTTTTCTTTTCTGTGGCTATTTTTATGTAAGGGTGTTAGGGGGATGTTTGATTTAGGAAGTGCTTCCTCCTTTTCAGTTTTTTGAAAAATTTTGAGCAGGATTGGTGTTAATTCTTCTTTGAATGTTTGGTAAAATTCACCTGGTCCTGGGCTTTTCTTTGTTGGGACATTTTTAATTCAATATCTTTACTAGTTATTGGTCTCTTGAGAATCTATTTGCTCTTGAGTCAGTGTAATTAGTGGGTTTCTAGGAATTTGTCCATTTCATCTAGGTTATCAAATGTTTTGGCATACGTTTGCTCATAGTATCTTTCTATAATCCTCTTTATTTCTGTGGAGTTGGTAGTAATGTCCCCTTTTCATTTCTGATTTTAGTTATTTTCATCCTCTCTTTTTCGTCTTCATCAGTCTAGCTAAAGCTTTGTCGATTTTGTTGATCTTTTCAAAGGACTAACTTTGGTTCTAATGATTATCTCTATTGTTTTATATTCTCTGTTTCATTTATCGCCACTCTAATCTTTTTATTTCTTTCCTTCTGCTCACTTTGGGATTGTTTTGCTCTTCCTTTTCTTGATTCTCCAGTTGTGAGGTTATGTCTCTGATTTGAGCTAGCTCTTCTTTTTTAAAGTAAACCTTGAGGGCTTTTGCTGCATTCCATAAGTTATGGTATGTTGTGTTTTCATTTTATTTGTCTCAAGATACTTCCTAATTTCCCTTTTGATTTCCTCTTTACTCCACTGATTGTTTAAGAGTAGATTGTTTAATTTCAATGGATTTGTGAATTTTCCATTTTTTCCTCTGTTATTGATTTCTAGCTTCATTCTGTTATGGTCAGAGAAGATACATTGTATGATATAAATACTTTTTAATTTTTGAGACTTGTTTTTTGACATAACCTATGGTCTGTCCTGGAGAATGATCCATGTACCTTAGAGAGGGATGTGTATTCTATTTTTATTGGTGCAGTGCTCTATATATGTCTGTTAGGTCTAGTTGGTTTTTAGTATCATTCAAATCTTCTATTTCCTTATTGATCTTCTGTCTAGATGTTCTATCCATTTTCGAAAGTGGTACATTAAAATCCACTCTTAATGTGGAACCACCTATTTCTCCCTTCCAATCTGTCAATATTTCCTTTGAATTTTTTTGGACTCTGCTGTAAGTGCAAATGTTTTTATAATTGTTATGTCTTCTTGTTGAATCGACTCATTTATCAATATATAGTGACCTTCATTTTCCTGATTAAAAGTTTTTGACTTAAAGTCTATTTTATCTGATATTAATATAGCTACCCCAGCTTTCTTTTGGTCACTATTTGCATGGTATGATTTTTCTCATCCCTTCACTTTCAACCTATGGATGTGTTTGAATTTAAGGTGAATCTTTTGTAAACAGTATATATTTTGTCATTCATTTTTATCCATTCTACCTTTCTCTGCCTCTTCCCTGAAGAGAGTTTAATCCATTTACATTTAAAATAACTACTGACACTGCACAAATTTCTTCTGCCATTTTGCTGTTTGGTCTTTGTAGGTCTTATACCTCCTTTGTCCCTCAATTCTTCCAGTAATGCCTACTTTTGAATTTGATTTTTTGTATTCTACCAATTTGAGTCTCTCTCATTTCTTATATGTTTTCCATATATTTTCTTTGTGGCTGCCATGGGATTTAAATTTAATATCCTAAATCTATAACATACACATTTGATTTGATAGCAATTTAACTTCAGTAGCATACATATATATGTCCCTATGTCCCCCAAACTTTTGTTGTGCTTTTTACAAATGATAATTTAATTCATTGTATTTCCCAAAGCATAGATTTATCATTATTTTTTCTGCATTTGCATTTTAGCACTCTAAGAAGTAAAAAGTGGAGAGTTACATACGAAAATACACTACAATAGTAGTGGCATTTATAGTTATCCATATGGCTATTGTTTTAGTTTCCTTGTTCCTAAAGCAAATACCATGCAATGGATTGGCTTAAACAATGGGAATTTATTGGCTCACAGTTTTGAGGCTAGGAGAAATCCAAATCAAGGCATAATCAAGGTGATGCTTTTTTCTTGAAGACTGGCATTCTCGAACTGTCTGCTGGTGATCATTGGTCCTTGGCTCCTCTGTCACATGGCAATGCACATGGTTGCTTCTCCTGGCCTTTTCCTTTTCTCCAGTTTCCATTGACCTTCAGTTTATTGCTTCCTGTGGCTTTCTAAAAGTCTGAATTTCATTCTGCTTATAAAGGACTCCAGTAATAGGATTAAGATACATCCTGATTGAGTTGGGCCACACCTTAACTGGTGGAACCTCAACAAAAGGTCCTATTTACAATGGGGTCACACCCACAAGAATGGATTAAGTTTGAGAGCATATTTTTCTGGGGTACATACAGCTCCAAACCAGCACAGTTACCTTTACTGGAGGTTTTTATTTATTCTTCTTCAATCCACGTTTAGTTTCCTTTCCTTTTAGTCTGATTAACTCCCTTTAGCATTTTTTGTAGAGCAGGTCTGGTGGTGATGAACTCCCTTGGCTTTTATCTGGGAATGTCTTAATCTCTCCCTCATTTTTGAAAGCCATTTTTGGTGGGTAAAAAATTCTTGTTGGCAATTGTTTTCTTTTAGCAATTTAAATATTTTGTCCCACTGCCTTTTTGCCCCCATGGTTTCTGATGAGAAATCTTCACTTAATCTTATTGGGACTCACTTATACATAACACATTGCTTTTCTTTTGCAGCTTTTAGAATTCTCCTTGTCCTTGGCATTTGACAATTTGACTATGTCTGGGCATGTTTCTCTTTGAATTTATCTTCTTTGGGTTTCTCTGGGCTTCTTGAATGTGCATATTCATATTTTTTGTTAAATTTGGGAAGCGTTCAGCCGTTATTTCTTTGAATATCCTTCTGCCTCTTTCTTTCTTTTCCTTCTGGGACTCCCATAATGCATATATTGATATCCTTGATGGTATCCCACAGGTTTTGTAGGCTCTATTTGCTTTTAAATTCTTTTTTCCTTTTTCTACTCAGCCTGAATCCTTTCAATTGTTTTGTCTTTGACATCACTATTCTTTCTTCTGCCATCTTCAATCTGCTGTTGTATCCCTCTTAGGGAATTTTTCATTTTGGTCATTGTGGTCTTCAACTCCAATAATTCTGTTTTTTAAAAAGTTGTATCCCTTTATTGAGATTCTCATATTGTTCATTCATTGTTTTTATAATATCCTGTAGCCTTTCTCCACATTTTCCTTTATCTCCTTGAGCATATTGAGGAATATTTTTAAAAAGTCTGTCCAGTATGTACAAAGTTGAGTCCTATTTATTAATAGTTTCTGGATTTTTATCTTGTTCCTTTGGATGGGCCATCACTTCCTGTTTCTTTGTCTTGTAATCTTTGTTGCCCCCTGTACTTTTTAATATTTCAAAGTGTTAATCCTGGGACTTAGTTCATGAGCCCTCTGTTACTTAGGTTTGATCCAGCTAGTGATATGATAGAGATTTCCTTGAGTGCCAGGAGCTATCAAAACAAACCAACCAATGCATAAAACACCTTTCACAGTCTTTGCAAGTTGGCTCTGCTTTGGCTGTTGGTCTCCTTCTCTCCTTCAGAACTTGGCCCTCTTATCAATAATATCATGCCAAGTTTAAGGCGAAGTACAGGGTTCTCTTTCATCTTTTTTGACCCTGTGTTGAGCCTGGTTCTTGTACTGGGCTTGTGCTTGCTTGTAGTCTTTGGAATTCTCTCATTTATAGGAATTCAAATGTCCCTTCTACTCCCTTTGAAATAGACTTTGTCCCCCTCCTCAATGCTCTATTGTACAATTTAATGCAAATAATCCTATGCCCTAGGCCGTGTTGACTTAATTTTTTTCTTGCACTGCTTAGTTGTCTGCAAGCTTCTTCTGCCTGCAGGTTGGTGAGCTCAGGACAAGTTTCCTGTTCCAGTCTTTGAGGCATCTATCTAATAGATTGGTCCCAACATATAGGCACCTCAGGGTGCTTGTAGGGGATACTCTACTCCTTCCAGAAAAGGGCCAGGAACCCCCAAGGTGAGTACAGGCTGGCTCCACACTGCACTGAGTTGGGGTTGAGGGAGGGACTAGCAAGTGCTCCATGAGCTTTGCCTACCATTTTTCAAGCTGTGTTTTGTTGATTTGTCACTTTCCCAGTTACTTCAAACCTTTAACTGTTTTCCTGAGTTTTGAGGTAGATGGCTCTGCCAGTTCTTGCTAATTGTTCTAAGATTCTATGGGGGAAATGGCATCCTGGAGTGTTTTATGCCAGCATCTTGGTCTAATTGGCTGCCAGAGGAAGCATTTTAATGTACTTCTGAAGATAGTCCTGAAGGAACACAGCCAGGGTTTGGGAGTTGTATATTTCGTGAGCGAAGAACCTTATTTTCTGGATTTGGGCACATTTTTTGTAGATGCAGATGAGGTACTGGGGGGGTCAGGATCTGTTCTCAAATCAAAGGGGGAGTGGATGGGTGGGCACCCGGTGCTCAGGGGTTAGACCCAGCCTGCTTTCAGGTGTGTGGACTGTTCTTTTGTGTGTGTTTTGGGGTCACATGCATGCCTCTCTTTTCCTGATGCTTGTCCTTTGGTGGGATGTCAGCATCTGTAGGGAAGAGGAGACAGCTGTGTCCAAGTGTAAAATGCCCCTTTGCCTTTGTAGTAAGAAATGAAATCCTCCCACTCCCATCCATGTTAGATAGTTAACTTCCAGTGGGCTTTAAAAAATAACTTCTGGAAGCAAAATTCATAGAGACAAAGTAGATTATGGGGGTGGATGTGGCTCAAGTGGTTGGGTGTCTGTTTCCCATATGGAGGGATCTGGGTTTGATCCCTGGGATCTCCTGGTAAAATAAAGAAAAATATAGAAGGTGCATGGGTGGTGCCATCAGGCCCCATGAGTGGGTGCACCGTCAGGCCCCTCTGAGCCATGCAGCAAGATGATGATGTAACAGGAGAGTGACACAAGGGAGAGCCAAGATGAGACGTGCTGAAAAACTGGGAACTAAGGTGGCGCAGGTGGCAGAATGCCTCTTTCCCACATCAGAGGTTCCCAGGATTGAATCCCGGTGAAGACAGGAGGAGAAGGATGAGAAGAGAGGGCAGGAAACAGACACAGAGACTTGCTCAGCAAATGGACACACAAAAAACAGCAAAAACATGGAGGGGGGCACTTAAAATGGATAAAAAGTAAATAAATAATAAATAAATCTTAAAAAAAAAAGAATGTAGATTATAGGTTACCAGGGCCGGGGGTGGGGTGGGGAGAGGGAATTTATGTTTAATGGATGCAGAGTGTCTGAGGTGATGAAAAAGTTGGGGTAATGGATATGGGTGGTGGTATTACAATATTGTGATTGCAATTAATACACATGAAATTATTTCAAGTTGAATTATATACTTGAAAGTGGTAAAAATGGGAAATTTTGAGTTGTATATATGTTGCTAAAGTAAAAAGTTAAAAAAAATCACTTCTCTTCTAATCATGCCCTTTACCTGGTTTGTCATTATTTTTTCTTTGTACATTTGAAAGATGCTTATAGCTTGGAAAAGAGGAATTATTTTTGATATGTTCAAGATTTCCATTTGTACAGTTCAGTACCTTTCATGAATGAGGAAATCTAGAGTATTCCCTTATCTTTCTTATTGAACATTATGGAGTAACAGAAGAAATTGACACCCACCATCTCGTTGTAGATGATCTAGATAAGGGTCTGAAACAAGTGAAATGGCTGAGAGCAGGCTCGTTCTGATACTCCTATGTTTTGAGCATGGTAAGATGGTTGTGGGCAGCAGGGAGAAGGTCTCTGGGAGAAGCTGTGTTCCGTAGGAGGCCGGGCAGAGTTCTGCTCCACTCTGGGGATGGATGGCCATGCATCCCGGAGGGCCTGGGACCTGGCCTTATTGCAGTGAATTTCCTGACTAGAGGCTGCTCCAGAGTTTGGGAATTCTGTTCTGACTTGGCTTAGGGTCCCAGCCCCTGTGTCTTCTAGGTTGAGGTTTTGAGAAGATATTGGGGTTGATATTTACCGTTTCATGGTTCTTCTGCAGGAGCTGATTGAGAGAAAGAGGTAGGGGTCTCCTATTTAATTAGCTACAAAGGCAGAGATTTAGATTTAATATTCTAAATTCTGAGAGGACATTTATGCTTTTATCTGAAGCGCAAGATATGTCAAAGCCTTACATGAGTATTTTATAAGTTTTATTATTTTGCCCTGTCTCCTGCAAATACTGTCCTAGCTCTAACTTGTATTTATTTAACCTTTATTTGCTTAAGCTATTTATCACGTTTAGACATAATAATAATTCAACACTGAGGTTTTGGTTTTTGGTATTTGGTATTCCTCTCAGAAAATGCAGCCCCTGGAAAGTCTTCTCCTGCCTTTCCAACCCTACCCACCGTTCAGGTAGCTTACTTGGGGGACTCTCTCCTCCTCTAGCTTGTCTAGCATCTCTGCATTTATTACCCACACGATTTGCTTAGCACTTAGCAAAGTTTTTACTGATATCTTTTTACATGGAAGAAATAATGAATTTGCTGTCAAGTTTCTTAGGCATTTGACCTGCCCCTTTGGGTCTCAGTGTTTTTATGTACAAAATTAGGAAAGGGGCTTCAAACCCTTCTTGGAGCCTTAGGGATTCTATAACATCCCTTTTAGAGGCTGCCCCTGGGCTACAGGAATAACATTTACGGCCCTTAGACTCACCTATATCTGTTTTAGCCAGAGAAATTCCATGTTTTCCTCTTTACATTTTAGGAATTCAAATATGTCTACATTTGAAGAAGGAGGTCTATGGCCAAAAAGAAAGTGCCTAGATGATTTTTGACTTTCCCTTGTATTTCAATTTTAAAGTACGTTTCTTAAAATAAGGAATGGTTAATAATGCCCATTGGGACCACCCATGGAGTTAAACTCCAATGCAATATAAGCTCTCAATTACTTGCTTGATGAATAGTTTCTTTCTTGCTTTTTAAAAATCCATATTTATCTCAGTCTTGTTACTTCATTGGTTCCTTTTTGAAAGGATCCTTTTGTATTTCCGGTTACCAAAATTTGCTTTCTTGTAAAGGTGATGCTTTTACTTGATGAATTCTCCCCAAATGCCACAAATTTCTGATCTCTTTTGGGACTGTTTCACCACAATGACATCCTCTTATGTTTAATTTGATGGGATTGCTCTGGCCTGAGAGTTATATACCCACATAGATCACAATTCCATTCTCACTTTTGACACCTTTTTCCCACTTTCTTCTGGATACTTGGCTTTGTTTACCTTATAAACAATGAAAAATGTTGGCTCAACAAATGTAGTGAAGATTTGAACACTTCCATTTAGTCTCCAGAAGCCTCTTGCATGTCCTGTGTGGTCAGCTTTCAGGTCACAGAGTAGAAATAGAAACAACTGTTACCACATTTGCTTATTTTGTATTTATGGAAGAATATTTATTAGGAGAAAACTACTAAGCCTCTCTTATGGATTCATATAAACTATATTCACGTTGTCCCATCACCTTCTCACCAATGTTATTCATTTTTCTCTTAGGGGAGGTAGGAGAAGAAAGAAAGAGATGTTGCCAGCCCATTCAGTGTCATTTTCTGAGATTCTAACTCAGGTTGCAGAGAAGCCAAAATTATCTGGACTCTATCAAGTTTAAGCTCCAATGGGTAGCTTTGGAGATTTGAATGAGACATAAAAATGCGTTATGGGGAGGCGGATGTGGCTCAAATGGTTGGGCATCCATCTGCCATATGGAGGGACCTGGGTTCGTTCCCCAGGACCTCCCGGTTAAAAAAAAAAAAAAAAAAATGCTTTATGGCCTGTTGATTTGAAGAGCTGTTTTGTAAATTCCCACTAGACGAGAGAGGCTCCTGCAGTTATTTTCCCAAAAGGTCAGAGGGCTCTCAGCAAATGGTCAGCTTCCCTCGATTCTCTGGGAAATGCCTTCTGACAAGTGGCTGTAATACTTGTGCCCACATAGAGGCCTTGGGAGATAAGGAGGAGTGTGGCAACAGGGGCCTGCTTTCTCAGGTGGGTCCCCTGGTGATAAGACAGGAATTTTCTGCTACAGATGCCTGGCACTGGGGACATTAACAGGTCCTGGGGTTCTATGACCCAAAGACACATGTGATACCAACTGACCTTAGCTCCTGAAACTCCTGGCATTGGAAGGAGTACTTGGACAGGATGCGGTGAGACTAGGCATTTATGGTGAACTTGTATGGATAGGCTGTGGAGCAAGCCAGTACAAGTGGCCTGACTCGGACCTGGGCCATGGGTCTTTGCTACAAACTAATTTTAGAGTTTCTTCACTGTCACTTAACCTTTTCATTTGTAGTCCCCTCTCAATAGCATTCCCTTTCCTCTTCCTTATTTAAATTCCTGAAAATTTTCACTCAAGAGTGAAAAAACTTCTAGTAAGGAATTACAATGGAATGTTGAACATGGGGGGGTTGGTATCTAGGTCAGTATATAGCATGAAAGAAAGAAGAATTTGGAAGGAGAAAGGTTGTAGAGGTGAAAGTAGTTGAAAATTGGAGTTTAAATTCAGGATAGCATCCTATTCTTCCTTGGTCTTCCCTCTCATACCTCTTTTGACAGATTGAGTTTGAATCCCCCAAAAAGATTATCTTCTTAAACTAATCTATTCCTGTGGGTTTGAGACCCTTTGATTGCATTCAATTCACTTTAGGTCACTTGATTAGATTGCTTTTGATTGGACTACATCAATGAGGCATGACTCATTGAGTCTCTGCCCTCTTGCTGGGTCTTATATAAACAGAGACACAGAGAAAGAGAGACAGGAGAAAGGAAACTAAGATATTATATTGATCCTGCCATGTGAGAGAGAGGACTACAGGAAAACAGAGAAGCCTCAAGAGGCTGAGGGAGGTGCCGGAGTCTGGAACCAGCAAAGCATAGAGGCATGGAAAGAGGCCCCTGAAGGGCTGGGTCCACAGAGCAGCCCACCGCAGAGGACAGGAGCCCTGCCATATGCCTGATTGCCACATGGCAGAATGCCACGACCATCAGTAGCTGACTTCGGTGAGAAAGCATCTCTGATGGTGCCTTGATTTGGAAATTTCATGGCCTCAGAACTGTAAGCTTTTACCCTAAATAAAATCCTTATTATAAAATCCAACCCATTTCTGGTACTTTGCATCAGCAGCCCTGTGGCAAACTAAGACAGCTCCCTTCCTCCCCTCTCCCCTCTCTTCTCCTCTGTTCTCCCTTTCTCTCTCCTCCCTCCCCTCAATTGCTTCGGGGCTTAAGTGTGCTTGCTTTTTCACTAGAGTGGTAACTAGTTGGCTAACCAGACAGGAGTGCTGTGGTCCCAGTCACTCTACAGAGCAGACAGGTGAGGGGCAGCAGTCAGAGAAGGAACAGAAAAGTGAGCCGCAGGAGACAGATCCCTCTCCAGCCTCCTTGCTTCTCCTCCCCTGCCCAACTCTCCTAATGACAAGCAGCAGGTTGTTCCTTTACTTCGGTGCTTCCCAAACTGGAAATGATCACGTGTGTGGGGCCCAATGGGGAAAACCGATGAAGCTATGGGAGAGCGCGGGGTGGATATCCTGGCGTGATGCCCCTTCCTTTCTCCATGTGTTCTAGTGAGGATAAAGCAATTCCCATGGTCCCTTTCTTTTGTTTTAATTTGAAAATATGTATAATATACAAATAATTATGATACAATTAACACCAATAAACTCATTCTTCAGTTTAGGCAGATAATGACCACCATCACCTTTGATGACTCTGTATCCCTTCCTGAGCCACCTCCTCCTGTCCCTTCAAAGTGGTGAACGCTTAAATTTTGTGTTTATCATTCCCCTGCTTTTCATTACAGTTTTACCATGTCTGTTGTCCTAAACAATGTTTTGTTTGGTTTTCTTTATTTTTTATTATGTTATTTTATTTTTTTAGGAGGTACCAGGAATTGAACCTGGGACCTCATACATGGGAAGCAGGCACTCAACCATTGAGCTATACCTGCTCACCAGTTTTCTTTATTTTTAAACTTACAAATAAATGGAATCATACTTCATATGGATACCTGTGATTTCCTGCTTTTACTCAGTTTGCGTGTCCCTGAGATTTATCCATGTTTTATGTAATTGTAGTTCCTTCATTTTCATGGCAATATCAAGTTCAAATGTAGGAATATATAGTTCTTCTGTTGATGGATATTTGGTTTGTGCCTAGTTTTCTACGATTTGTGGAGTGAGTTGTTAGAGAGTGCATCATGGGAACACAGGCTTAGGCACAATACTTGCAGCAAATGACTGCTTTATTACTTACACAGCACAAAGGGTCCAAAAGAACAGGAGAAGAGATTCCCTTGCAGCGGTCTCCAGGGGAGGCCAACGGCTCAGGTCGTGTCAGTGGATGGCAGCTCATGCCCTGCTTCACATCAGAGAGGAGTGACCCTGTGCTGCCTGAGGTGGGGTATTTATACAACCCCGGGGGAGCGGACACTGCCACTGAGAGTGCTCCCCCTCCCCTCCCATGAACAGCTGGAATGGCTTGTTCCCATTTTCTCATTTAAGGTATGGTCAGGCTGCTCCATTAGACATAATACCCCCCCGGTGCTGTGGAATGGAAACATATTGAAACATCTGCACATGATAGAAATGGGGGAGGGGGTAGGTGAGGGTGGGAAGATGGCTGCTAAGTGTGTCCATGACTTCCTCTGCACTATTACAAAAAAGTCCATTATGTACATTTAAAAAATATTTCCCTGCACATAAATGCAGCTTTTTAAGGTACTAATTTACCCAGGAGTAGACTTTTCTGGGTCCTAGAGTATATATGTCTTCTTCAACTTTTCTAGAATATGGTAAATTGTTTTCCAAATTGCATATATCAGTTTTAACTCTTACTTTTTGCCAGTCTGGTGGGTAAGAAATGATTGTTGATACTGAGGTTGTTAACGAGGTTGAGCATGCTTTTGTATGAATATGGGTCATTTTATATTTCTCTCTGAGAAGAGTTGTTCAAGTCTTTTGAACATTTTCCTATTGGAATTGGTCATCTCTTATTTATTTATATAGTTCTTTATATATATATACGCCTTAGACAGTAATCCTTCCTCAGTTACATGTGTGACAAATATTTTATCCCAGAGATTTGTTCTATAAGGTCTTTTTAAAGGACAAAATTTAAAAATTTTAATTTAGTAAAAATTTTAATTTAGTAAAATCATTAATCTTTTTGTTTATGTGCTGTTTTAAGAAATCATTTACTACCCTGATAAAATCATAAAATTTTAGAAGATAAAATATGATACTATCTTTCTCATTTGTCTTTAATGCTCTGGAATTGATTTTTGTGTATGGTATGTACTAGAAATCCAATTTCATCTTTTTCCAATAATCAATTTTCCCTGAATCACTTATTGAATAATCCTTATTTTCCCCACGAATCTGCAATGCAAGCTCAGACAGACAGGAAGTTTCCATTTATGTGCTGGACTGAGTCTAGCCTCAATTCTGTTCTATTAATCAATTTGTCTATCTCAGCATCATTACCACATTGTTCTAATTTCTGTGGTTTTGCAGTTATTTTTGGTATTCATTGTGAGATACTTCTTTTTTACCATATTCTTCAGGAGGGTCTTTGCCTTTTGTGCTTCATATAAATTTTACAATCAGCTTATCTAGTTTCACAAAAACTTCTAGGATTTCAACTGAACCTGCGTTGAATCTATAGATCCATTTGGGGAGAACTAATACTCTCATTTTATTTATTTTTTAAATCTACAGATATGGTTGCCTGTTTAAAAGTCATTAAAGTTTCATAATTTTTCCCCTAAAATACTGTTTATTTTTGTTATGTGTAGTTCCTAGGTTCTTTATATTTTTGTGTCTCTTTTAAAATATGCATTTCAAACTATTTGTTGCTGGTATGTAAAAATACTGTTGATTTAAAAATGTTTATGTTGAAATAATTATAGATTCACAGGAAGTTGCAATAATAATACAGAGAGGTCTCATGAACCCTTCACCCAATGATTATATCTTATGTAAATACAGTATTAATATGGGAAGCGGGTGTGGCTCAATTGATAGAGCTCCCGTTTACCCGGGTTCGCTTCCCGGGGCCTCCTTGTGAGGGCAGGCCAGCCCGCGCGGCACGGTGGGCTGATGCAGCGGGACCTCACAGCAAGGGGGAGACAAGCAGACCCGGAGAGAATGTGCAGCGAATGGACACAGTGAACACAAGCAGCAAGGGGGG